>PVKS010046504.1:0-13265 GCA_004027875.1 Aplodontia rufa
CAAGGCAACAAAACAAAACTGTGATTCTTCCTTTGGCAAAAGATGCAGGCAAACTGGTCACCAAGTTCATGTACTTGCCTAAGTGTGGAGAATTCCTGTAAAGACCCGGGAAGGGTCAGGGAAAAGGTAACAGAACAAAGTTTCCAGTGCAGTCAGCCCCAAAATGCCAATGCCATTTTAGAATGCTATGCTTGAGACAAATAAGAATATAATACACCTAATGGCAGCAGGGAGTAAGGAAAAGTCAGCATGTTATTTAAAACTCAAGTTAAAACCTATTAGATTACTGAAGTACTGTTTTCTAAACAATGAGTAAATGGTTGTCAGATATTATAACTGAACGTTACATCCAATATGCAACTAAGAGTACCATACCACTTTTAGCTCCCTGTTTTTCATGTTTTCTGTGTTCCTAATTTTTTGAACCCAGAGGTGCTTTACCACTGAGCTACGTCCATAGTCCTTTCTTAAAATTTTGTGATAGTGTTTCACTAAGTTGCTGAGCCTGATCTTGAACTGGTGATCCTTCTGCCTCAGCCTCCCCAATTGCTGGTATTATAGGGCCGGAGCGGTAGCTCAGTGGTTACCATGTTTGCCTTGCATGCATGAGTCCATGGGTTTGAACCCCAGCACCATGCACACAGCAAAGTGTCAGAGCAACGAAGGCAACATGAAAAACTAAATAAAATTGCTTCTCTGTTTCTCTCTCTCACACTGTCCCTCTCTCTTAAAAAAGTATCAAGATATAGGTAACTGATTTACACAACAGATATGCATCTATCCTCTTTCTTTATAAAGCCAATAATATTCATTCAGGGCCTGATTCTTTTATGCAAAATCCTTTAATTGAACTGATTCCTCTGTCCAGCATCAGTCAAGACTTCTAATACTGACCCAAAACAAAGGTCCCTGTGAACCATTTAAATTGTCTAGTAAATATTAAATGGTGTCCACTACAGTTTTATTGTTTGGTATAGTTGGTTTCTTCCTGAGTCCTTGATAAAACAGTGATTCTGTTATCTCTAAAGACTATCAGTTAACCAAAAATTTTGGTTAACCAAAATGATTCATGTTACTTATAATACTAAATAATAGTTAATAAGAACTTAAAAATATATTAGCCTGGGGGCTGGAGCAGTGGCTTGGTGGTTTTGGCGCTTGCCTGGCAAGCACGAGAATCTGGGTTCAAATCCCAGCACCACATACACAACTAAGTGTTGGAGCAACTAAGGCCATGTGAAAAACTCAATAAAGTTGTTGTTCTCTTTCTCTGTCTCTCTCACTGTCCCTCTCTCTTTAAAAAAATATATTAGCCAAAGTTATATCACAATGTAGATAGTCCCCTAACAAATACTTTAGTTGAATGCATATAAAAGCTATAGAGAGGTAGAGGCCAGAGATGGAGAGTGTAGAAAATCTGCCTATGGAAGCATTCAAGATGTAAGGCAGAGCAACTTGGACCTCTGTAAACTAAACAAGAACATTCCTAACATCTCTTAAGGAAAAGGGCAATGCTTCCCCTGGAATTTCCCATAAGATTTAAGACAGAAGAATATGAAGCAGGAAGTATGCTGCACCTAGAGGCAGAAGATGGCACTGTCTTCCCCAGGAAAAGAAGAAAGAAATCTTAAGTCTTCTCAGGTCTTCCCATCCTTCAGAGACAAAAGAGAAGAAATGCAGCGAGGCCAAGCCTTTAGTACATTGGTAGAAGAGCAATATCCTAAGTAAAACAGACGATGACATAGAGAGCGATTAGAGCTGTATTCACCTAGATAATGATTGTCTATCAATCAGATACAATATTTAGGCTAGACCAGGAATTTCTTAAGCTCAGCTTTATTGACATTTGTAGTTGGATAATTTTTGTTGTGGAGTGCTTTCACGTATATTGTAGGTTGCTTGACAACCTTCCTGGACTATATACCTGGGATGCCAATTATACTATCATCCCCAGTTGCCATAACAAAAAGATTACTCCACACATTATCAAATGTCCCCTGTGAAGCAATTGTCCAAAGTCGAGAGTTGCTGGTTTATGGGGACATGTGAAGACATATCCTCATGGTGACGGTGGGCAATGACACTTTGATAGGGTGGATGTATCCCAGCTATTACTCTAATGGGGGTAAGGCCATAGTTCCTTGTGTGTTTTTATTTATTTTTTGTTTATTTGTGAATTGTGTTGTTGATACTCCTATACTTAAAACTTATACCAAGTCAAGTGGCTGGGGCATGATGAAGACAAATGATAACTTTTGAAAAATGTGACATTTCCCCCAAATCTTTTTCTTACAGAAATAATACTGTACTGTCCTCCTTAAAGAAAGATGGTATTTTACCTGAATTTAATTTCTTGTGAACATCTTTCATATGGGACCACACTTTTGTGTACTGCCTAGTGTATATTAGGGATTCAAGAGATTCTCAGTGCCCCGTGGAGTGCACTGTAGTAAAAAGCTTATATGAAATCAAACTACATTCTTAACCTCTTTAATATGGGGTTTATGCCTAAATTCTAGCAGGAACTCAGGGGTCTGGATTACAAGTGAGAGAAGCCAATGAGTCTTTAAATAACTCAATATACAATTATGTTGATATATTGTCTTAGAAGAAATATATAAAGCTTTCATCTGAATTGTGGGTTTGAGGTAGCAGTTCAGAATTGACTTATTATATTTAATGGGTCAAATATTTCTAAAATTGGTTATGACTTTCTCAACCCTCTAACAGTTACTCTTTGTCCCTTATGTTTCGGAAAAGTGTTTATCATTTGAAAGCCTAGAATATTTTCCCCTATCATTCACTGTATTTGGACTACTGAAGAGAACTAGGAAAGGTGGGTTCATAGTTCGGAAATATAATCTTTGCCTGAGGCTATATAAGCTAGTAAAACTTCCTAAAGTAGTGGCACTTTGAGTAACTTTTCCCTTTATGTAACTACACAATTTACCAATGAAGATGGGTGGGGGAGAAGATTGATCTCTGTCCACACCAGAAATAATTCAAATAATTCTTCTGCACAGCTTGAGTCCTTGGAGAAAAGCTATTTTTTTAGGCTAAGTAAGATTTTCCACTGGCATTTGTCATCGAGAAAAGGAAAAGAGGCTATTTTTTAAAATATTCTTGGCATAAGGAGCCTAGGCGGATATATGCTCTTTTTTTTTCTTAATTAGAGCTTTAATTGTATGCCTATTTGGCATGAAAGTCAGCAAGACTGTTTTCTTCTTATAAACCTATCCCAGAACAGAGATGATAAACAGCAGGAAAACAAGCTAAAGAAGAGAAAAACCAAGGGGAATTGAGATTGTTCAGCTCATAGAAGAGCTGGCTAAGGGGTGACTTAGTAATGAACTTCTAGGACCTGAAGGACAATCATTAGGACCAGATGCTCCCCATCTGCAGAGAGGGTGGAGACACAGGAAATGACACTATAGCAGAAGAAAGTTTAAGGAAGAATTTACTGGCAGTGAATATTGTCAAGCACCAGAATATATTACTTTAGAGATTGTGAAATTACCTTTGGGTTGTTTTATATTTTATATTCTAACAGAATAGATTTTCTCTTGTCAGAAATGGTTGAGGTAAGGTTTTGCATGAAGATCATGAGATTGGCAAATCTCAACATTTTTCTTAGTTCTAGGAATCTGTGAAGTCTGCATCTTCATGTATTATTTGCACCAAGTCCTCTCAGGTGCTTAGTTTACAATGCACATTTTGCATTATGTTGCCACTTAATGTGATTTCAATTGCTCATTCATTTCTACTTATAGAAATTTATTTTATGACTCTTCTACCCTCTTGGATTTTTGGAAACTCTTAACTCTACCTTACTTCCCTTCTCTCTTCTCCAAATTTCTTTTCCCATTTTGTTAATTTCCTCATTTTTCAGTTTTGTGTTCACTTGTGAAGACCTGAGAACATGTGCAGGCTTTGCATAGTATTTAGCTCATTGTTTTAGACTGATTACATAGTTAATAATTATTTTTTAATTTCAGAATATGATACAATATGAGAGAATATTATCCCATAAAATGATAATTCAGCCTAGAATTTTCACTCAGACCTACACTGAGTATGTGGTTTTTGAGACACATTTGCTGTTTCTATGTCAAAATAATCATTTGGTTCAGTCATTTTGAGACAGCAAAGAGACTAAAACTACAAAGATAAAATTTCAACTTCAGGCAACATTGGATTAAAATTGTTATTTAATTGTATGAATCTCTTCTGAGTATGTTGGTGAAATTTAGGTATGTGGTATACTTTTTTGGCGGGAGGAATACTGGGGATTGAACTCAGGAGTGTTTAACCACTGAACCACACCTCCAGCCCTTTTTAAATTTAAGTTTGAGACAGGGTCTCACTAAGTTGCTTAGGGTCTTGCTAAGTTGTTGAGGCTGGCTTTGAACTTATGATCCTCCTGCCTCAGCCTCCAGAGTATCTGTGATTACAGATGTGTATCACCACTACCAGCTCAAGGTACATGATATACTTATCTTAATGAAAGGACCTATAAATCTATTAGATTGCAGCAAGGACCCAGCAAATACAAATGGCTCTTCACTGTATGTAGAAAAGTAAATCTTAATTCTTCAACTTGACATTCAAGGTCTTCCTCAATCTTGATCTGAACTTTTCCCTTGTTTAATGTTTTATTAGTACATTCAGGTTACATATAATAATGGAATTAATTTTGATATATTTGTACGTGAATGGAATACAATTTGCTCCACTTAAGTCCCTGTCACTTCCTCTTCCCCTCCCCTCCTTCTTTCCCCTGCTTTCCTTCTTCTGTTCCATTGGACTTCCTTCTACTTATTTGTTTTAAATTGGTGCTTTATAGATATATATAAAAGTAAAATTCACTGAAGTACATCCATATATGTACATAGCATAATTTGGTCATTGTCATTGTGCAGTTCCTCCCTTCTCAGACCCCTTCTCTCTCCCTCTCTTTCCCCTTCCTCTACTCTAATGATCTCTCTTCTATTTTTATGGGATTCCCCACACAAACTTTTTTGTTATTTTGATTCCTCAGAATGGGTCCTCTATTTTAGCTTAACTGTTCCCCTTAACTATTCCCCTTAGACTTATTTATCCTAAAATCCACTCTTTGCTTGGATGCCTTGTATTACACACATTCACCAGGCTTTTCACCTTTTCAATACTCCTCTTCATTTTCTTTCTTCGTTTTCTTCCTTCATCAGCATAGTAGATACAATTTGTTGATCGTTTACCATGCTTAAGACACTGTTTTAAACCTTCAAATTCATTAGTGCACTTTATGTTTCCAAAGACACTTAGAGTTAAATATTATTGTTCAGAACCTTCCTTTTGAAAGACCACTTTAACCAACTGAACCCCAGTAAAGACACCTTATCTGAATTCATACTGCCTATTTTCTTTACCATCTATTAAGTCACTGATGCTTACTTCATAATCTCTAATGTATTATTCCCATTACTAAATTATAAATTTTTGAAGGGAATAACTATGACTTGTGCTAATTTTTATACTTACATAAATGAAAAATACATGACAAGCTCACAATAAATATCACACTCTATGGAAGGATGAACAAATGGAAGAAAGAATGGTCAATATCAGGTAAACTTGCATCCAGTGGTCCTAGGGGTATATTATTGGCTTCATTAACACTTATTTACCGATATTTATTGTATTCTAATACTTTGTTGTGATCTATGAGGATGAAAGAGAAGGGGGAAATATTACCTTTGCTCACCATAGAAAGAGAAGGACAAAATAAATATACATTATGAAGAAAATATATAAAAAGTCATTAAGAAAAATAAACATCAAAGCAAATGAAACAATATCAACACAGTGCTGAAGTGTTATTGTGGAGTACTGAAATAAGAACAGAATAGTTTCAGAGTCCCTAGGAAATACCTTCCTAATAGATCTCAGTTTTCTCAGGCAACTTGGATTTTCTCCTACTTCCTTATACCTGGAATAAAAAAGGGTATGAGAATGTGGCACAGCAGCATAAGAGAAATGATTTGTGATACTGAAAAGCAAAGTCTTTACCCATTGTTTGCCACCATAATAGCATATTGCATACATAAAATTGCATACATAAAAGGAGGTGTTTTGAAACTCAATGAGTTTAGGAATTCTGGCAAAGGGATTCACACTATATCTCATATAATAATATTTTATGCATCTCGGGCTCCATAATTATATTTTCTTCTTTTCTTCCTTCCTCACTTCCCTCTTTCATTTTTCCTAACAAGTTTTCTTTTTTTTTTAGAGAAAGACAGAATCAATTTTATTTAGATTTTCATGTGACATTCCTTGCTCTGACACTTAGTTACGTACATAGTGCTGGGGTTTCAACCAGCTTAACAAGTTTTCTTTTAATGAGACACAATATTATTATTTTTCCTATAACTACAAATAATTTAAAAACCTGTAATAACATAGGAAAACATGCAAACACATTCCCTTCCTCACACTCAAACAAGTGTTATTCATACAAAATACATCTTGAAGATATGTGTTCATAATTTCTCAAGATTAATACTGATTTCTATTAGAGAATAAAATGTTATGATTTAAGAGAATTAGGACTCTCCAATACTTTGCATGTGCATGTGCGTGCATATGTGCATGTGTGCATGCAAGCACACACACACACACACACATACACACACACACACCTTTGTTAGAGAATTGGAATGCTTTAAGTAAAATACTTCAGATGTTCAGAAGTTCCCACCTTGACCCAGATGAATAAGACACTTTGGAAACTCAAAACCATGCCCTGGCAGTTCTGGTGCTTTGGTTGTAGGTTATCATCCTTTGACCTTTGAGGTGATAGCTAAAACTAAATGCTCAAATCTTTTGAATTTTTCATTCCAGAAGAACTTTTTGATATTATGATCAGTTGTCAATATTTCTGGAGGCCAGTGGAAGAAAGAATTGAAGTCTCACTTTCCATTATATTAATGGGACAGTAAGAGCTAATTTTCCTTTTGGGCCATTTATCTCCCCTGTAAGTCAATACACTTTAGGATAATATTCCACTGTTCCTTTATATTCTTTAATCTCTTATTTTAATCTCAGAAACATAAAAGTTGAATCCTTGAATAAAGAGTTTTTCTGTGACATTTCATATACTGATCATATTCAATATCTAATATTAATGTGGATTATACCTGTATTAATTCAGGAAGTTGATGGGAGGTTTGCCCTGGAAGCTTTCGTAATTAAGGTCCTATTTGACTGTTTGGTGTTAGGATAGTTCCTTACTAAATCATGTAAATGCCTCAACCTTCCCTTTTTGTCCTCCTTCATTGCTTGGGTACCAATATATTTTCAAAGACAGACCAAACACTTCCTTTTGTTATTGTTCTACAGAGAGTAAGCTCAGTTCTAATATTGCATCCTTACTCTTGTTTCTAGTATGAATTGGCTTTAGAATAGTTTGTTCTCTTTACTTTTCAGAATATACCATTGTGGCTATCAAAAGCACAACTTATTTTGCTGTCATCACATATAGGCTGAAAGAAAATGAATTTCGACAGTTCCTGAGACCTAGGTATAAGTCACACTTCAGTTTGATTCTTCCTTCCTGTCCTCCCCACTTAGTACATTGACAATCTCCAGAGCAAGGGTAGCAGAAGCACCAGGGAAATGTGGAATTTTTAAGAACTTCTAAAATCGATTTAAATGGCCCAAACTCTTAATGTGGTTCTGAAACTAAATCTTCTTTAATATGTCCAGGCAGGCTGAATCCTTTCCATTTGATATTTTAGGATTATATTTATTTCTTTCTGCTGTGATCCCAACATAAGGAAGGTAACATTAGATCATACCTCTGATCTACTGAGACAACGATTCTGTTCCTAACAAGTGTCCAAGTACCATTTTGTGTACTGAAGACAAGTATGTATCTTTGGCTAAATGCCAGAATTCAGTCATCAAAAACTAATCTTGATTATCGATAGTACTGATTATGGGGTTTCTTATCCCTCCTGTCATACTGCACCCCATCCCACCTCAACACAAACTGTTCCATTCTGTACACTTACATACATTTAAATAACAAATAAGAATTTCTCTTCTAATTATGAAATTATTTTCTATATTTTCAGTTACTTTTTGACTTTTAGCTTGTTGGACTTTATAATATCATTGTGCAAACAAAATTTTGTTCTTACGTTCCAATGAATTTGTTTGACTGCAAAAGTGTTATAAATGGATTCAGCCTATTTTGCAACTGTCTGTTTTACTTCAATATCAGAGAACAGAATAAAACACATTTTGGATGGAGAGAATCAATTTAACATTTGTACCATGAACCTGGGTCTTTGAAAAAGCATGTACCAGACATTTGAAATTATCACAGTGGTAACACTCTTTTCCGATTTTTAATCTTTCTAAAAGTGATATTTTGTTGATTAAATTAGATGTTGGCATCAACTTGGTACTTGTAGCTTTTCTTCAGCATTGCAATAATCAGGTTCTTGTCTGACTGGAAATACTGGGAGATTGGACTGTGTCTTTTAATTTTAATTCTTTATCTATGAAAATCTTTTGTGGTTTTGGAGGGGACCAATTGGAAGGTAGATAGAGAAGTATGTGGGCTATAAAAATGTATGCTGACATTATATGTTTCTTTTTTATAGAGTAGAGAGTAGACAGATGGGAGGAAAAGAATCACCATTTCTTTATTGGAAGTCTTCATATGAAAGCCTATTTGTTTGTTTTTACACTATTCAACAGAAAATATTGAACATATTTACTGAGCCCCTATTTCATGCAAAGAACTGCTATGTGTTCTTGGAGACTCAACATAACTGATATATGGATGAAGGGATCATGGATAAAAGGATATGCGTATGTATCTCCAAAATGTATTTTTCCAGTAATTTTTTTAATATATTTTTTAAGAGGGAAGGACAGTGAGTGAGAGAGAGAGAGAGAGAGAATTAATTTTTATTGAGTTTTTCACATGGCCTTCATTGCTCTGACACATAGTTGTGTACATGGGTGCTGGGACTTGAACCCACATACTTGTGCATGCCTGGCAAGTGCAATAACCATCAAGCCACCGCTCCAGCACTCCAGTACTGCATAATATATCTTTATTTTGTTTTCCTAAAGCAGAGACTGCAGACCTAACAACCCTTCACTCATTTGGTTCCATGTTTAGAAATGGTTTGGTTTCTACAGGCCTTTGTGCAATGTGTTTTATTCATAAGGCTTTTTGGTTCTCCCCTGTCCTTTCACTGGTTGTATAGTTGACAACTCTTGCAAAGGATGTCACAGAGTCCTCTCTCAAACCAGCAGTCTTGGGTTTAAGCCCAAGAAACACATATTCTCAGTACTAAATAAAGCAACAACCCACTATTCAGAATGTAGTTCTGCTTCTGACTTTCGCAGACTCATACATTACACATAGGTTGCACCTAATTTTCCATTAGTATCCCTAAACATGATAAACAACTTCAGATTTCTTCTCACTTTTGCTAATTGAATCCATTCCCTTTCTGTTGTAATCATAGACCCTACAAAATCTACCATCACCCTCATTATTGCACCTGCAATTCTGACTATCATTAGTACAACTCACACATATATGCACATACTTTATGCACACTCAAACTATTCCCGACAAGAAAATGAAGATAATATTATGGTTAGAATTAATTATGTTAACTGTTGTGTCAATCTCAAAAATTAAGGGCATCCCTATATATTATTAGTTGTCCTCAATTTCTTTTTTTTTATTAAGAGAAAGGGACAGTGAGAGAGAGAGAGAGAGAGAGAGAGAGAATGTATTTTATTTAGTTTCTCATGTGGCTTTTGTTGCTCCGACACTTTGTTGTGCATGTGGTATTGGAGTGCAAACCTGCATCCTTGCACCAGGCATGTATGGATGTGAGGCAACGGAATCACTTCAAGCACCATAACTACTGAGCCACTGCTCCAGCCCCTGTCCTCAATTTCTTATGAACCTGTCATCTAAAATTTTACTCTACATTCTCCTTGAGTCTAGTTATACTTCCAGCCAATTCCAGCTGTTAGCATAACAAACTCCATATCTACTGCCCACAGTGGAAATTACCAATGTTATGTTTGATGTTCCTAAAATTATCTACAATTTCTTACCTTTTGACTTTTCTCAGATAATTTGGTGACCAATTTTTTAATCCATCTGGATGTTGATGCTTAAATGTTTATTTTATTCACAGTTATACTATCTTAATTTGCTTCTAAGTTCTGGTAGAGGGTTCTGCATTCTGCATGTGCTGATGCATTAAATGTATTCAATTTTAATCTTCCTCCTCCTTCTCCTTAATTCCAATAGGGACATTTTATTTTTAGAGGAATTAAATAAAATAATGGACTTTCTAGAATGTACTTAAATAGATTTCAGTTTTTAACAAGATTGTTATAATGTAATTACTCAAGTACACCTTACAGTATAATTCTATTAGACTATATGAACTATTAAACTGAATTAATAATACATAAGACCCACTTTCCCCTAGAAACCCTAAACTAAAAAACTAAAAAAAATCAGAGGAAAAAAATCCATTCTAGTTTTTGCTTATTTACATTATCTTGAACCCAATTTCCAAATCAAAAGTAATTTGCTGGTGAAGCCTTGCTTTTCCAAAATGCTAATACTGGTAGCAGTAGCAGTCTGTGGACAGTGAGCTTGTCACATGGTTCATAACTGACACACAGAATGAACTGACAATAATTCTGTCACATATGTTATGTACTATTGGTATTCAAATCTCCATATTATATAAAGACTATTTCTGAAAATGTACTTTTATACAAAAAGTCAACCATCTTTTCCCTGATCCTGTGAAATAACTTGTGTGTTTATGCAGTTGGTGAAAAGATTTACAAGTTTTTAACTTTTACTTAGAGATATGATACAGTTCTGAGAATCTCTAAACTCATGATTACGTAATACCTATCATTTGTTTAATTTCTATTAGCTGATTCATAAAGCAACTTTCCACTTTCAAAAGGGGAAGAATTAAGCATTCTTCACTGTTTTTTACTTACTAGTTGAAACTGGGGTTGCTTTAGGGGATTCCCTCTAAAGATACTTAAAAAGTAATTCATAAATATCATTTTTTTTCATTTTTAATTTCTTTTCTTTAGTAAGGATATGGACTTACAAAGTATGCTTTCTTCTTTACCACAAAGTAGCATTTGGCTATACTGACTTAGATAATTTCTATTATAAACCCGGATTAAAATGCAGCAGTTGTCAAGCACGGTGGCATACACCTATATCCCAGCAACTCGGGGGCTGGCACAGAAGGATCACAAGTTCAAAGCCAGCCTCAGCAATTTAGCAAGGCCCTAAAGAACTCAGTGTGTCTCTGTCTCAAGATAAAAAATAAAATGTGCTGGGGATGTGGCTCAGTGCGTGAGCACCCCTGGGTTTAATCCCTGGTACCAAAGACAAAAGAAAAGTAAACAGATGATTAAGTCACTATCTAATTTCACTACACAGTGAAATCTGAAGCATATTTCTTATTTCTTTTGTTGTCAGAAACTTTCCCTATTTTAGCAAAATCTTCACTATTTTAATCAGTATTTCTTTCTCATTCCCTTTCTTCCCTGAATTTACTGCATTACCCTTTGTCTTCCATTAAAGCTAAGGACAGAAAGTTCATTGACCCGTGATCTTTTTCTGCATATGTATCAAAAGTTCTTCTAATGATGCTTAAGAAACGCCCCTGCAGATGAGCAAGAATACCTTTGGTAGTATGGCACCTCTTTACAATGTGATTCTACACCTTACGCAGAACTTTTGGAAAGTTCAATTGTAAGATATCATTATTTACATTCTTTGGCTGACACTGAACTTTACACTGTATGATTTGAGTTCTGTGTAATTGATATCTTATTTGGTATGTGACTACTGTGAATTTTATCAACTGAATGCAAGGAAAATACTCAGAATTAGCTGGAGTTGGCCATAGTTGTGCTTTAGAAAAAGGTTCAGAAATTCTCTAAAATTTCTCTATTTCGGTAGCTGAGACGAATTCCCCTCCCTTGGAGTATGTGTTTGCATTAATGACACCTCAAACAAACAAACTTGGAGACTACATTATTCTTTTCTTTTTTTATTTATTGGATTCAGAAATTTATTTGTTGAACAATCAAGTAAGCTTCTAACGAAATAATATAAAATATATATAAATTCTGAAAATTAGATTTACCCCCAAGAACCCCCACCCAATTACCCATCCTTATCCCTCCCCACCTCCTTCCCAATACATCTCTACAAATGCCTTAGGTTGTATGACATTACACCTTATTAAAGGCACTATGGTTTCCTCCTTACTCTTTCTTAGATTGCTCACTCTCAGGGAAGTTATTGTTATGCTAGGAGGACACTCAAGTAGCCTACAGAGAGGTCTAGCAGAGGAACTAAGGCATCCTGCTAAAGAGCCACGTAAGTGATTCATCTTTAAATTGATCCTGAAGTCCTAGTCAGCATTTCAGATTACTGTAACCTCAGCCAACATCTTGACTGAAACTTCCTAAGAGATTCTGAGCCAGGACCAGCCAGCTAAACTATTCACAAATTCCTGACCAATAGAAAATAAAATAATAAATGTTATCTTAAATGTCTAAGTCTCAATGTATTTGTTACATAAAATATATAATTAATAAGACACTGATAAATTTAAATAATTAGCGCATCAACTCTTTCTGAAACAGCTAAGAGTATTTATATATTTACCTGTAATTAGTAGATGATATTTCAAGCCATCAAAGAGAACGGATTTTCATAGACCCTTTTCCTGAATAGTTACAACTTAAGAAGCTCAATCCTATAAAAGAGAAATTTTCATGAGCCTGTATTTGTGTGTATGTGTGGGGGCCACATAGTTTAGCCAACTTAACTGAGCATTGCATTGTACTGTTTTTCTCCCTGTAATTTGGAAGAATAAAGCCAAACTAAGAAAACTTGTTGCATTTTTGTGGATGGACTTCTAATACCAGTGAGGTTTTTGAAAACTACATCCAGCACAATACTATTTAACATTGTTTTTATGAAAAAGGACAAATAACAAAATGTTTTCTTTAATTTTGGCAGATTAGATGTGATTCAATTTCAATGTAAATTATTTACTGAGTTGCTGAAATAAAATATTGATTGAGTAACTAGGCGTATGTTTATTGAATTGGATTTATTTTTTAATCTCCTCTATAGTTTTGTCAGAATAAGTTTTGCTTCCTTGAGAAAATTCGGATTA
>PVKS010046505.1:0-13264 GCA_004027875.1 Aplodontia rufa
ATAATTTAAAAATTATGTTAATATGAAACAGGAATAGATTACAAAACAAGAAAGAAGTAGCTTTTCTTATTTTTCTTATATATCAATTTAGTTAATGTGCTTAAATGTTACACAATTAAGTCATTTATAACAATGTGAAAGTGTTGACAGAAAGAATGCCTACCACCAAGAATATTCAAATAACTTTTATAACTCTGATGTGCTAGACAGCTTCTATCCCTAGATTTAATCAAGTCCAAATTTTTTCTCCATATTTCATTCCCCAGAGCCTACTGACAAAGGACCCCTAAGGGGTGTGAGTCCTGTTCCTTGATGATCCAGTTATGCATTCCATGTAAAAGTGATTTTTAAAACGATTGAAACATCTGTTCTGAAGAAAACATGCTTTCTTTCTAAAGTATCTATAAAATCTATGTTACATGATAAAAGAACTTCCTTAGTAACCGAAATCTGTGGCAGATAATTTATTATAGAATCTACTTCTTCTTTTTTTTAAGAGAGAAGGACAGTGAGAGAGACAGAGCGAAACAGAGAGAATCAATTTTATTGAGTTTTTCACATGGCCTCCATTGCTCTGACACTTAGTTGTGTACACGGTGTTGGGGTTTGAACTTGCATACTTGTGCATGGCAGGGAAGCACTGTAACTGACAAGCCACTGCTACAGCCCCTAAAATCTACTTCTTCATCTTACACAGAGAAAGCCCCTTCCCCAAGCTTGTGACAAGGATATATGAGGAAAAAGCGTAGCGTCCAACAGGAGCCTTCCCACCTAGAAACAAAGCTACCCTACAGAGCACCCCGGCTTTCCCTCACACACTCCCCAAATCCTTCTCAGATTAGAAAAACCAATATCATTAGTACACATTACATAAACTGCAACATACTGCTCATTCATACGGAGTATCGATAAAAGAGAGTATTAATTTTAATTGGAAATCCCTTTTATGTGTAAACAGGACAATTTTCCAATAATAATATCATGGGTGGAAGTTTCTGAACTTCCTCTTATGTGTCCCATATCAATGAAAGAAAGGCCCAGAGATAAAAAGAAAAATAGAAGATCAAGGACCTTAATATAAGACCTGAAACATTGAAATTACCAGAAGTAAATGTCTGTGCAATACCCCAAAATATTGGCACAGTTACCAATTCCCTGGCTAGGACTTCAGTAGTTCAGGAAGTAAAAGCGCTAAGAATTCACTAGTGGAAATATGTCAAATTTAAAAGCTTCTGCATAGCAAAGGAAACAAGAGAACGAATGAACAGCCTCCACAATGGCACAAAATTTGTGTCAGTTCTTCAAATGATAGAGCCCCAATAGCCAACATTTATATGTAAAAAACACAAAAATTTTCCAAGGAAAGAATATTCCCATAAAAATGGACAAAGGATCAGCAGAGACACAGTGACAATAAAATGGCTAATAAACATGAGAAATAATCAATATCTTTAGCCATTGAAGAAATGCAAATCAAAACTACACTGAGATTTTATCTCACCATAATTACAATGGTTATTATAAAAAAAGAAATGTTGAGGGGCTAGAGCAGTGGCTCAGCGGTTACACGCTTGCCTGGAATGAGTGAGGATATGGGTTCAAACCCCAGCACCACATACACAACTAAGTGTCAGAGCAACGAAAGCCACATGAAGAGTTAAATAAAATTGATTCTCTCTTTCTCAATCTTTCACTGTCCCTCCCTCTTAAAAAAAAAAAAAAAAGAAGAAGAAAAAAGAACAAAGAAATGTTGACTAGGATGCGAGTAAAACTGGCCTTCTTACAATGTTGGTGAGGATGTAAATTAGTACAATCATGTGGAAAAGAACATGGAGGTTCTTCAAGAAACTAAACATAGAATTGTCCTATGATGCAGATTCACTTAGCCTAGTGTCTGAATAAAGAAAATGAACCTATCTCCATGGCTATTACAGCACTATTCACTATAGCCAAGGAATGGAAGCACTCTAAGTATCAATGAACTCATGAATTCATAAGGAAAATGTAGTACATATACACGAGAGCATTCTTTTTTGGAGGAAATGGATATATTGGAGTACACTACACTAAGTAAAATAAGCCAGATACAGAAAACCAACTATGTTGTTCTTGTTGTTGTCGCTGAGATTGAACCCACAGTTGTGTAACAACTGAGCAACAACCCCTTTTTATAATTTATTTTGAGATGGGCCCTAAGTCCTTAGGGCATCATTAAATTGCTGAGGTTGGTTTTGAACCTGTAATCCTCCTGCATTAACCTCCTGAGTAGCTGGAATTACAGGCATGTGCCACCATGTCTGGCAAAAACAAGTATTTTTATATTCTGCATGCTATTACTCAGATATTATCTGAAGAAAATGAGAGATTGGGAAGAGTGTTTGGAAATATACAGAAGACTTAAAGGTAGGAAGGTACAGAGGGGAGAAAATTTTGGGGATATGACTCCAGGTTGCAAGGAAAAATTTACCTCTTCACAAATTTTATTAAACTTTCCACCTTTCTCAAGTAAAAGCACAAAATAGGGCAAGGTAAAATTAATTAATCTTGGCATCTGAGAGGCCAAAGGGCAGAAAAAGAGGGAATCAAATGTAAATAATCATACAGGAATAAGAAGCCCTAGGGACATAAAAATTAACAGATTAAAAAAAATTACCATACAGGAAACAAAATTATTAAAAATGAAAAAATTAAAAAGCATAATATCAATATAATATTGATAAAAAAGATGTTAACATTTGAAAAATATGAGTGCTAAAAATGAACAGCACAGGGGCTGGAGTGGTGGCTTAGTGGTTGCTATCTTGCCTGGCATACACGAGGACATGAGTTCAAACCCCAGCACCATGTACATAATGAAGTCTCAGAGCAACACAACAAAAACCAAATAAAAATTGATTCTCTCTCTCTCTTTCACTGTCCCTCTTTCTCTAAAAAACAAACAAAACTTAATGGCAGAATAATACAGCAGGGAAAATGTGAGTGTCCTGAAAACAGGATCAAAACTTACTGAGGAAGAGTAGAGAAGACAGGATGAAAGAGAAAATGAGAAAACATTGATAGTACTTAAATTTACTGAGAAACTTAGATGACAGAAAGTACTATAAAAAAGAGCCAATGTGAAAGTAAATGCTTCTGGGAATTATTAAAAATGAACTTAAAGTAATCATCATGCTCTGAACAAGATGGGTAAAAAGAAAAACAGTAACAAGAATCAAACATGGTAAGTCACATCAAGTCTTACAGATATAGACTCTAAATCAGAGGCTAAATAAAGGAAATTCTAAAGTTCTTTGGAGAAAAGAGGTTACCACTAATAGAAGCACAGTTTATAAACTGAAGTATATGCATCAGTCTGTTCCTGGTGAATAATTTACTAATATCTGTAAAGCACAACAGTGTAAAGGAAACTCAGAATTTTACTGTAAGTCTATGATGAGAGTCAGCAAACGTTTGCCTAGAGGGAAAAAATCCATCCCCCTATCAATTTTTTAAAATATTCGTGTCTACTTAAACTGTCTATGCATGTTTTTTTGCTATGCAGCAGAGTCTAGTAATTGAGAGAGAAACCATATGGCTATTAATGCCTAAAATGTTTACCCTTTTACACACTATAGAAAAAATACTGATCTCTGATCAAAGATCTCAGGTAAATGTGGGGATGAATTAAGAAATCTGAGCTTTTGCTCTTTGTTTCCAATGGTAATGACACAAAAGCTGAGAGACCCACAGATGTGATGAAAGGGAAAATGTTCTTAGGCTCACAAAATCTCAGAAAACATAACATTAAAATTGTATTTTAAATTATATTGGGATAATCTCTGCAAGAAGAGGAATAATTAATGGCAGAAGCAACAAGACATAAAAATTAGTTGTATACAATCAGTGAAAATATATGAATGCCAGAAGTTTGATTAATAATCAAGTAACAGTAGTACAAAGAAACAGTAGTAAAACCAGTAGTAGAATGAAAGGATTGCATTCTTTTTTATGGCTAAATAGTATTCCAATGTGTATGTACCATGCCTTCTTTATCCATTCGTAATAACCGCTCAGGTTATTTCCATTTATTGACTATTCTGCAGCAAACTAGTAAGTATGGATATTTCTTCAAAAGTCTGATGTCACTTCCCTTGAAAAGATGCCCAGTAATGGGTTTATTATCACACAGTTTTATCTTTTTTTTTTTTTAAGAGAGAAGGAGAGGGAGTAAGAAAGAATAGATTTTATTTATTTTTCATATGTTTTTTCCCTGACACTTAATTGTGTATGTTGTGCTTCCAAACCCTGGTCCTTGTGCATGCCATGCAAATGTCCGAGCTGCTGAGCCACCACTCCAGCCCCACAGTTTTAATTTTTAATTATCTTTTTAATTTTTGAGGAAAATCCACACTGTTTCCCAGAATAGCTTACATTTCTGCCAACAGCATACAAGGGTTCACTTTTCTCTACATCCTCACCAGTACTTGGTATCTTTTTGATAAAGCCATTCTTACTTGGGTGAGGTGATAGTTCAAGGTGGTTTTAATTTGTTGATCCAAGATGATATTTTTTTCTTAAGTTGATAACAGTTCTTTTTTTTATTAGATGAATATGGAGTTACAATTGAGGGGGAATCATTGTCAAACAATCAAGAATAAATGTATATATACATAGTTATCCAGGCACTTTCGATGTTGAGTAAAATAAGCCATATGCACAAACACAAGTACCACATGAGCTACTCATATTTGGAATCTGGAAAAGCTGATCTCATAAATGCTGAGAGGAGAATGGTGGTTAGCAGAAGAGGGGGAAAGTAACCAGCAGTGATCAATGAAGAAGTCAAAGAGATATGTGAAGTCTCCTGTTTATTATAGCACTATACACCCTAAAAATTTAAATGGAATTTTCCCTTTCCTTCTAACTGTACTGAGAGCTAATAGAGACTCAAAAAGTGTTAGATGTTATTAGCAAATACTTATTTCTTTCAACAACTTGATGTTGTATGAATACATTTGTGGGTTGTTGTAAAACTAAGAAAATATTTTCTACTTTAGTTATTTCTCACTAATATACTGCTAAAATATAATCACACTAGTTTAATTTTTAATCAATACAGTAGAAAATATGAAATAACTATTTTACTCTGAATTATTCATTTCTATTTTTCAATTTTTTGAGGAGTTTTTTTTTTGTGAAATCATAAATGCATATTATAATAGTAATATAATATACCCCAATCCTAACACAGAATATCTCACACACCAGTCTCCTGACTTCTATATTTCTACCTTCTAACATATATAAATGTTTTTATATGTATGTATACATATGAATTATTCATTTCTTTAATAAAACCTGCTCAAGCAATTTAAATAACTAAAGAAATTTTGCATCATATGCATGTAAAAGTTCTAAATTAGACATATGAAAATATTCATGTGAAGTCGGAGACAATGCAAAACATTAAATGTTAGCAAATTTATGACGTTAAACTTAATAGCTAAATGTCTATGAACTGTATCAGGTTTCTCACAATTTTATATATTGGCAGAAAATATATTTGGACAATATCCTGACGGAACACAGAATACCTTTGCTTCTAAGAATAATTTCTGTTTTCTTTATTGAATTTCTTCCCTAAAGCAGTTAGTGAATATTCAATGGATTTCAATTTATCCTTACTTCCTAAGTGTTTTTTTTGCATTTAAATAAAGATATTAAATCAGAATGAGCAACCACTTTGTATATATATATTAATTTGTATAACTTTGTAAACTACAAAGTGTTTCACAATATTTCTCTATGGTTTCTCATAACCCTGAGTGGAGGTATTATCATCTATTTATAAAGCAGGGGAAGTGCTGTTCAGAAGAGATGAAGTCATACAATTAAGTTGAGTAGTGAGAAATCAGTTTAAGGTATACAGATACAAACCTCTCAACTGTTCCTTCAACAAGTGATTTACTAAATAGAAAAGATAACCTTGCATTAATTCATCTTGTCTGCCTTGCCCGTACTTACGTTCTGCTCTGGGATTGCATTTATCTCTTAAGTAGCTGCTTATTTGTATCCAATAATAAACTAAGAATGTAACAGTCAGAAGTAAATGATTGTATGACCAACAAAATATTTTTAAAGCTGTGTTATACAAATATTGATTGTGAACACAGGACATAGCAAATTCATCATCTTATCTATTTGTTTAAAAATATGCATTATTTTAAAATTGGATCTCTAACTTTTAGCCATAGTGAGCAGATGAAATGACTTCATATTGAAATATATCTGAGTGAACAGTTATATGCTCATGTGACAAAGGATTACATCACCTTTCATTTTTCTTTGACTGCTTTTTATTCTCTTAATTTTTAGAGTGGATAATATATTAAATATATTATTCCACAAAAACTATTCACTATAGTTCTTCTAGGGAGAGTCATCTATCATGTAGTATTGCTTAAAAGAAAACAACAAAACTTATATTTCCAAAGGCTTTCTCTACATACTAATAAATTGTGGCTAGTATTTAAATATTTGTATATGAACATGTACTTATTGAAAACTACAAAAATATCCATCATTTTTTATTTATTTTTGTTTAAATACAAATTCAGCGTTGCTTTACTATGATGCATATGGCAATAATTTTCCCATTTAATAGCTTTCACTGTTACAGTGTTCTAAATAATGACTATTACTCCATTATAATGAGTTTGCTAGGAATATGAGAAGATGTATCATCTGGAGAGCTCCTTTATTCTACATTGTGCATATGCATATGTTAGTTTTATAAATTCACTTTTTGACTATGAATGGAGATTACAATTATTTCAGTGTGTGTCACTATTTATTTTAAGTTAAGATGCTTTTTTATATTTTCCTATCGGTCTTATCATTGCTCCCAAATTAGTTGTAGTATTATGTAAGTTTGATTCTGTCACACATGCAGGATAATTTTTTAAATATGAAAATTAAAACTGTATGATGAAGATTATTTTAAAGAATTACAACAGTAGACTGAATATATTCTCCATTTTTGTTTAAAATCAATATAATGTGCATGGAGTAAAATGACAACTTTTAAAGAGAATTATGTTGGGGTTGGAGTGGTTGCTCAGCAGTTGGAGAGCTTTCCTGGCATGCATAAGGTCCTGGGTTCAAACCTCAACAACACATACACAACTAAGTGTCAGAACAATGAAAACCAGATGAAAAACTAAATAAAGTTGATTCTCTTTCTCTCTCTCTCTGTCCCTCATTCTTCTTCTCTCACTCTTCAAACAAAGAGAGAGAGAATTATGTTATAAATGCAAAGAAATCTTAAGGTCAAATAATCAAAAAGTATATGCTTGCAAATAATCTTTATTGGGGCTGGAGCGGTAGGTAGCTCAGTGGTTTTAGCACTTACCTGGCATGCATAAGTACGTGGGTTCAAACCGCAGCACCACACACACAAGGAAGTGTCAGAGCAACAAAGTCCTCATGAAAAACTAAATAAAGTCAATTCTGTCTCTCACTCTCCCTCCTTAAAACAATAAATAATCTTCATTATCTGCATATCTTACAGAAGGAAAGTTTAGAAGAGATAGAACTTGATTTATGTGTAGAACACTTAGTTTGACTACAGTTTTGTATTTTAATCCAGTATTTCACAGGGTAATCATTAATATTTTTATCCCTTAAAAATTAAAGCTTGAGAAAAATATAAATAGTAAATGATCTTTGCATGAAGTAGGTTTGTATTATATTTTTAAAAACTTTATAAACCTTTGCTTTGCCTAAACAGCCTAAAGAAATACTTTATATAGAATTATGTTCATCTATTACTGCTAGAATTTGCATTATCATAAGGGAAAAGAGATGTAATATGGAAAAATGAGGGCTTTACTTTGTTCATTTTGTTTGTGGGAGAGGAAGTAGTTTTATTGCTTTTCTGTTAACTAAAGAGAAACACAGGGGACTCTTGTCCCAGAGACTGTGATTCTGCCCATTAAGGGAAACAGGAGTTTTCAAAGAGGCGATTCAAAGGGTGTTCAAGTTTTTCTGGAGTTGTAGTTCACTTGTTAATTTGGGAGATAGCTTTTCTGAAATCTTCTGATTCCATTCCCAAGTCTGAATTGTTTCCTTTGTGTAGTGAATATGTGCTCAAGGAGTGACCACTCTGCCTAGGATTCGGAAGACAAGAAATCCAATTCCTGGGAGAATAGGGAGGGGGGAAATAGGAAGGCGTAGGGAGAGGAAGAAAAAGAAACATGTTTGATTTTTAAAATAAGCTGCAGTGGCAGAGCCCCAGGGGCTGTACTCAAGGCATAAAATGGGCCACTGCTACATTTCCCCACTGTCGATTTCTATATTCCATTTCTATGGGAAATGGATGACAACATCTCCAAGCCTCTTCCTAATGAGAAAGGGTGAAGTTGGGCGAGTGACCTGGAGTCCCTGTTTGCTGTCAGGTGGATGGACAGTTAAGGGGATTCAGCATTAGGACAGTCCACAGAACCCTGGTGACAGTTGGTGGGTCACTAGACAAGGTATACACAGGGCAGGGATCATGCAGATGGTCAAGGGCCATGACTTTACCACATTCAGTTTCCTTTCCCCTACTGAACATGTTTAAAATTAATATTTTTCAGTGACCAATTTTAGTCTTTGAAAATATAAAATATTCACTTTGTGGGGTCTGACATGTTATTTTTTTTTAAAGAGAGAGGGACAGTGAGAGTGAGAGAGAATTTTTATTTAGTTTTTCATGTGGCTTTGGTTGCTCCCAGACTTTGTAGTGTACGTGGTGCTGGGGTTTGAGCTCGTGTACTCATACATGCCAGGCAAGCACCGTAACCATCGAGCAACCGCTCCAGCCCTTATTGTTATTTTTAATTTGTCTCTATTCTTTCCAGCTTACATAATGTATTATATTCTCTGGGTTTCTCAATTTTTTGTTTGTTGGTTTTGGGGTTTGTTTTTTTGCTGTTTTGTTTGGACATGGGGGTTTCACTCTGCCATCTAGTTGTCTAGGTTCGCCTCAGACTTTTGGGATCCTGCTTCCTCAGTAGATTCCAGAGTACCTGAGACTACAAGTAGGTGCCACTGTACCCAGTTTCACTGTCTCTGTGATCGTAAATTATTGATGATTTCAACTCCTCTCTCCTTAGTGCAATTCAGCATTTTGCCTTTGGACTATTTTTTAGAAAATATCCTTCATTCTATGAAATTAGAGAACTATATTTTCCTGTTTTTACCTCTATATTAACTTTAAAATTTTAATTTAACATCTATTTTAACATCTTTGTGCTCACAAGAAAGTCTTTGAGTGTGAAATACTTAATTATATTTAAAGTCAACGTATGAGTTTATTTCATGTGTGTCACTATTACTTTGGGAAATCCCTTAAAACACAAAAAATGATAATGAATTTAATATTGTGAGCATTTCTACATATCTTATGAAATATAGCTTATAAGTAAGATGAGAATCAGAAGTAGTCATCGTATTTAGGGATAATAGTGCATGACATACACATATATCTTAAAATATATGCTTGGTTAATGTTGGCACCCTTAATATTGCTCATTGTAAATGTATGTCTGATTTGACCTTACTGAGCTAGAGGGGAAGAGTTAGGTAGTCAGTGTAGTTGGAACTTGGGTCCATAACGAGGAAATCTGACCTTTTCTTTTAAGGGGATAAAGAGCTGTTCCAGGTAGACTAATATGCTTGACATCCTTTCTGCTTCAATGGCACTACATTGCTAATGAAAGGTGTTCTCTGGACACAGAAAACCATTCTGCTGCTAAAGATGGTCCTCGGCACGGATCAAGGAGCAGAACTTCAGTGCCCATGCCCCAATTGTGGGGGAAGAGAGGCAAAAACTAATGGAAGGGAGAACTCTTAAGAGATCGTAGAAAGAACAAATCACACCCACTCCTTAGGGCTCTGGCTCTGAGGCCTCCCTCTCCCACTCTGGGGGAAGTCTGCTCGGCTCCCTAGGCTCTGCTTTCTATTATTTTCCTAAAATAAAATTTGTCTGCTATGATTGCCTCGGCATCCCTGTTTGACTCTGGGGGACAGGAACCTGACTTCCACCAAACTGGCATCATTACTATACTTTTCTAAAATTCATTGGAAAATATTCATTACAGGATTTTGACTAAATGTTAACCCTTGTAAATCTCCATGAATGTATAATTTTAAAGAAGATCTCTACATGAGAATTCAACACTATGATATCATTTTATACAAAATTCCTCTCCAGTCCTGTGGTGATTAATTTCATGTTTTGATTTGACTGGACTAAAGGATTGCTCACATAACTAGCACACACTGCTGGATGTACCTGTGCAGGTGTATCAGGAAGAAATTAATATTTGAATCAGGAGATATTTAATTTAGTCAAACAAATCTGTCCTCACCAGTGTCGCCAACCATTATCTACACCATGGAAGAGAAAAGCAGAGGAAGAATAACTTAGTTTTCTTTTGGGGCTAGGACACTCATCATTTCCTACCCTCAGACATCAACACTGCCTGTTTTAGTGTTTTCTGACATACATAGATTAAATTACACCACTAAATAATATTAGACCTCCCTCTTGTATTCTTGCATATGACAGATTGGCTACTTCAATCATGTGAGCCAATTTCCATAATAAAACTTTCTTTCCTCTTCACCTTTGGAAATGTGTGTACATGTGTGTGTGTTGGATATTTATGTATTGATTCTGTTTGTTCTGTTTCTACAATTGATTCAAATTTTCTTGAGAACTTTGATCAATGCAAAGCTTTAACATAGAAACAATGTGTTGATTGCTTACCAGGTTTCAAACATTTCTAATTGTTCTGTGATAGACAATACACAGACCTCATTTCATAGGTAAGAAACCTGAAGAACTCAATCTTATGTAAGTAGTAATAGGCCATTTCATTTTTGGAGTAGAAATGTGAAGTCCATATGTCCTGATCCCAGCACTATCACTAAACCAGTATATTGCATTCGGTCCTATGTTCCCAACAATCTCACAGTGAATGAACAAATTTGGACTTTTTCAGTTGTGTGTGCAGTTCAGTGTGATTGCAGATGTATACCTCTTGAAATATTCCCATCAATGTTGAATGGAATCTTTAGAATCTTTAAATTCTAAAAGTAGATATGCTATAGTGTGGGAGCTGAGGATCAAACCCAGGGTAACATGATGTGCTAAGTGCATATTCTATTCCTGAAGTACAATGTCAGTCCCAATAAGGATACATTTTGCAATACTTGTGTTTTTAATGTATCTGTTCAAATTTCATAAATACTTGCAAAACGAAGTGAATTCCAAATCCTTGGGTGCAAAAATCAGCTTTGTCAATCATTTGCACTGTTTCTAATTGCATCATTGAATAAAATATAGTACACATTAAATGTGTTTGTTTTTAGCATTATTTATAATAAAAGGATAGCAAAATTGGTGATTATTCAGTAGAGTTTCCTTATATAACATTTATATAAATATTCAAATATTTATCAAATATATGCAATGCACAAGGCAGAATAAAAATACTGCCTGCATGGAGTTAAAAGGTGTGGAGGGAAAGAACCAGACAATATAAAATTAAAACAATAAAAGATGATTAAATTTACATGCTACAGAATAAGTGATACAGGAAAAATGTAGGCACTGCTGTTAGGGTTTTAGTAAAAAAAAAAAAAACAAAAAAACAAAAATGAAGATCTGATTGTAGGGAGTTGTGGCAGCTGGGTACTTGAAACATGGTCTTTGACCACCTTGGAGCAGTGGCCACACCTGACTTAGGCAGTTTCTGTGAATAGGGGAAATTAAGGGCTAGGTATTATCAAAATGGAAAAGTAAGGTTCAGCTAAATTTTGAAGGATGTGATTGAACTGAGTACATTTGAGGAAAGTCTATTTTAGCCATGAGCCTGACTGGAACACAAAAAGTAAGAAAGTAACATGATTATCATTTTTTAAGTAATAATACTGGTTGATTAGACAACAGGAAGTAAAAGAAGGAATATTAAGAAATACAGTCAGAAATATAATGGAGTGATGAAATTGTTCATACTTTTACAGGTCAATTTAAGGGACTTGGCTTTTTTTTTTTTTGTGCTGAATAAAACAGAAAACCACATTGTTAGAATTCTAGTAAAAACAATGAAGACCTGATGGTAGGGAGTTGTAGCAGCTGGGTACTTAAACCATGGTCTCCGACTACCTTGGAGCAGTGGCCACACCTGACTTGGGCAGTTTCTGTGCAAAAGTACAAAGTCTGTCCTGGAGTCGAGGCAAAGCCCTGCTTTGGTTGGTTCTGTGCAGCAGTGCAGAATGTAAAACAGTCCTTGACCTTGAATCCAGACACCGTTACTAGGGAAAAAGCAGCTCTAAGAATAAACAATTTAACCACAGAAATGCTGCAGATGCTGCAACCTTCAATGCCTGTCTACTTTTTAGAAACTTTCTCCCAGTTAATTTTCTTATGATAAACCTGGAAAATAAACTTGCTGTGCTTGCTCTGAGTCACTGTTCTTACATCAGAGGACAGTGCCCACCTGCTCCCAGCTTCCTCTATATGTTTGTGTCTGTGCGTTTGTTCTTATTCCCCATTGGCTCTCGTGCCTTTCGATTTCAACCATGCAGGCTGTACCCCTGAGATTTAAAAGGAGGACTTCAATCTTCTTTTTTTTTGTTGAGAATGAAGTGAGGTAAGGAGCATTTTAGAAAGCTACTGGACTACAGTAGAAATTCAGAAAAATAAAATGTGTCTATTGCATAGACTGAGATGGAAGTTGCTTCATTTTTTGATAGTCACCAATATTTCACCATGGCTGTATATTACATATAGGGAAAGAGAGGAGTCTAAATAAATATAAGACCTTTCACATGAAAACTGGAAGAATAGAGTTTCCATGCATAAGCATAAGAAAAAGTGGAGATGAAACATGTTTTGGAGTAAAATCAGAAGTCTAACTTTGTTTAATTTGACATGTCTACCAATAATGCTTTGTTTATGTTTAATTTGGCAAATCTCTCCAAAGAAAAGTAACAAGTAGGCAATTGAAAATGTGTGTAAAATTTGTTAAAAGTTCTGGACTAGAGATGTAAATTGCAGTCTTTAGCACAGAGTTGATATTTAAAAGTTCTTATGCTGAAGTTGTTGGCAAATAAGAGAAAAGTTAGAATATGTTGATCAACAATAAATCCTGAATGTTTCTATATTTAAAAAATCAAGAAGAAAATAAAAAAGCCAAGATAAAACAAGTATAAAGTAGCATAGAAACAAGGGAAC
>PVKS010046506.1:0-13264 GCA_004027875.1 Aplodontia rufa
GATTATATAAAATCTGTATCCTTGGATTAAAAGTACTTATCCTTTCTCACTGGGTCTGTTACAGAATTTTTTTACTTAATGTTCCCATTCTTAAATCTTCTACATAGCATATACAGAGACACATTTGTTTTAGAAAATGTAAATCAGATTATTCATTCTCCTTGAAACTCTAAAATGGCATTCCATAATAACTGGAATAATATCCTAATCGCTTCCCATGGTATACAATGCCATACATGATTTGGTTGCTTATTTTCTACCACTCATCTGTCACCTATATATTTCCTCTTTCCTAGCTAGGGTGGTTTCATGTTTCTCAAATAATCCAGTGATAGGACATATCATATGTAATTATTTTGCCTAGAAAGCTCTCCCTCCTATTTTTTTGCATTGCTTTTCCTTTAAGTTTTAAGCGTCTTTTCAAATGCCATCATCATCTAAGAGATATCTTTCCTTATACCTTGATTTATTGTGGCCTTTCTCACACCCTCCCTTTTTTAAGACAGAAGGGCAATGAGACAAGAAGAATCAATTTTATTTAGTTTTTCATGCTGCTTTCATTGCTCTGACACTTTGTTGTTTACATGGTTCGAATCTGAGTCCTTGAGCATGCCAGGCAGGTGCCATAACCGCTAAGCCACTGCTCCAGCCCCTCTCACCCCTTTTTTAAATATTTACTTTGCTTCATTTTTATTAAGAAATTTAGTTATTGAACAATCAAAATGCTTCCAATGAAACAATATGATATGTATATATTCTTAAAATTAGTTTTACCCACTATAACCCACCCTAATTTCCCACTCTTACCCCTCATCCCTGCCCACCTCCCCGCTCCTTCCCGCTAATCTCTATGAATACCCTAGGTTGTGTGTTACTACACCTTTGCTGGGTTTCATACATGAGAGTTGATCACCTTTCACACTGGCCAGGGTCTTGCTCCAGCCTCCACAGATGAGTGAAGACATTCGACCCTTGACTCTCTGGGTTAGGCTAACTTCACTCCACATGATTTCTTCTATTGCCATCCATTTACTTTCAAAGGCTTCAATATCATCGTTTCTAATTGCTGAGTAGAACTCTATGGTGTATATATACAACATTTTTGGATCCATTCATCTAGTGAGGGGCATCTGGGTTATTTCTGTGTAGCTCTTTGGCCCATTTATTGATTGGGTTGTTTGTGTTTTTGAAGTTGAGATTTTTGAGGATTTTGTAGATTCCAGATATGAGTCCTCTGTTAGAATAATTACAGACCATGATTCTCTCCAATTCTGTAGGAAGTCTCTTGACAATTTGGATCATTTCCTTGGCAGTGCAAAAGCTTTTTAGCTTCATGAGATCCCATTCACTGATTTTTTACTTTACTTCTTTCACTTTAGGAAACATGTTGAGAAAGTCTTTGCATACTCCCAAGTGCCAGAGTGTTGGACCTAATTTGTCTTCCAGCACTTGCAAGGTAGCTGGTTTTATTCCTAGCTCCTTGATCTATTTTGATTTGATTTTCATGCAAGAAGAAAGATATGGGTCTAATTTCAACTTTCTGCAAGTGGCCATCCAGTTTGTCCAGCACCATTTGTTGACTAGGCTGTCTCTCCTCCATTTTATATTTTGCCCCCCTTTGCCAAAAATCTGATGCTTAAAGATTTGTGGGTTTGTTTCAGGGTCTTCTATTCCATTGGTATTCATTCATGTCCTGATACCAGTAACATGATGTCTTTTTACTATAGCTGTATAGTATAGTCTTATATCTGGTATAGCAAAACCACCTGTTTCGTCTTTCTTGCTTAGTAATGTTTTGGCTATTCTGGGATTCTTATTGTTCCAAATGAATTTGAGAATTGTTTTTTCTATGTCTGTAAAGAATGACATATTTATCTTAATAGAGAATGCATTAAATCTATATAGAGCTTTTGGCAGAGTGGCCATTTTTATTATATTCTGCCTAATGAAAAGCATGGGACATCTTTCCATCTTCTCAGGTCATCTTGGATTTCATTCTTCAATGTCTGATAACTTTCAATGTAGAGGTCTTTGACTTCCCTTGTTAGATTAATTCCCAAGTATTTTATTCTTTTCGAGGATATTGAGAATGGGACTGATTTCCTAATTTCTTCTTCTGCCCTATTATTGTTAGTGTATACGGAAGTTATTGATTTATGGTTATTCATCTTGTAACCTGTCACTTTGCTAAATTGGTTTATAAGTTCAAAAATTTACTGGTGGATGTTTTTGGATCTTCCAGATACAGGATCATATTGTTAGCAAAAAGGGAGAGTTTGACTTCCTCTCTTCCTATTTTTATCCTTTTGATTTTCTTCTCTTGCCTTATTGCTTCTGCTAAGGTCTCAAGAACAATATTGAATAAAAGTTTTGAAAGTGGACAGCCTTGTCTTGTTCCCTGTTTTAGTGGAAATGCTGTCAGTTTTTCTCTGTTTAGTTTTATACTAGCTGAGGGTTTAGCATATATACCCATTACATTGTTTAGAAAAGTTCCTTTGATCCCTATATTCTCTAGAGTTTTGAGTATAAATGGGTGCTGAATTTTATCAAAGGTCTTTTCTGCATCAATTGAGATGGTCATATGATTTTTGTCCTTGATTCTGTTTAAATGGTGAATTACGTTAATTGTTTTGCATATGTTGAACCAGCCCTGCATACCTGGGATGAAGCCCACTTGATCATGATGGATTATCTTCTTGATAAGTTTTTGAATATGATTTTCTAGAACTTTATTAAGGATTTTTGTATTCAGGTTCATCAGGGATATTGGTCTGTAGTTTTGTTTTGTTTTTGATGTATTCTTGTTGGGTTTTGGTATCAGAGTTATGGTTGCTTCATAAAAAGTGTTTGGGAGAGTTACCTCTTCAATTTTTTGGAATAACTTAATAAGGAGAGGTGTTAGCTCCTCTTCAGAAGTGTGGTAAAAATCAGCAGGGACGCCATCAGGTCCTGGGTTTTTCTTCTTTGGTAGACTTTCAATCGCAATATGGATTTCAGTGCCCATAATTGGGTTGTTCAGGAATTCAGTATCATCATGTGTCAATTTAGGGATGTTGTATGTGTCTAGAAATTTTTCCATTTCTTCCATATTATCTAATTTGGAGGAGTATAGATTTTCAAAATATGATCATATAATTTGTTGGATTTCTGTGGGGTCAGTGGTGATTGCTCCCTTTTCATTGGAGATTTTATTGATTTGCTTCATTTCTCTCCTTGTTTTAGTGTGATTGGCTAGGGGGTCTATCTATCTTACCTATTTTTTCAAATTGTTTCATCAACTTTTTATTGTTTTTTCATTCTCGATTTCATTGATTTAAGCTCTGATCTTGATTATTTCCTGTCTTCTGCTTGCATTGGGGTTAGATTGTTCTTCCTTTTGTAGGGCTTTGAGATTGAGCATAAATTTATTTATTTGGGATCTCTCTTCATTTTTAATGTGGGCACTCAGGGCTACAAATTTTCCCCCTAGGAATGCTTTCATCCTGTCCCAGAGGTTTTGATATGTTCTGTCTTCCTTTTCATTCTCCTCCCAGAATTTTTTTATTTCAGCCCTCATTTATTCTTGAATCTATTCTTCATTTAATAAGGTATTATTCAATCTCCATGAATATGTGTGTTTTCTGTTATGATTTTTACTGTTGATTGCTAGGGTCATGGCTTTATGGTCTGATAGGGTACATGGAATAGTATCTGCATTTTTATATTTCATGAGATTTTCTTTGTGAACCAGAATATGATCTATTTTGGAAAAGGATCCATGTGCTGCTGAGAAGAAGGTGTATTCTACTGATTTGGGGTGGAATATTCTATGTATGTCTTTTAAGTCCATTTGATTTTTATAGAGTGGTTAAGGCTGGAGATTTCTTTATTGATTTTTTGTTTTGATGATCTGTCTATTGGTGACAGAGGAGTATTGAAGTCTCCCAATATTATTGTGTTGAGGTCCATGAGTTATTTTATGTCATGAAGTAATTTATTCACATAATTGGAAGCACTGTTATTCAGAGAGTAAATATTTACTACAGTTATTTGTTCCTGTTGTATTTTTCCCTTTACTACTAAGTAGTGGCCTTATTTATCTTTTCTGATGAATGTATGTTTGAATTCTACTTTGTTGCATGTAAGTATTGCAATTCTGACTTGCTTTCTTGGGCCGTACACATGGTAGACTTTTTTCCATCCTTTCACCCTTAATCTGTGGATGTCATTGACTGATGGGTGGGTTTCTTATGAGCAGCATATTCTTGGATTTTGTTTTTTAATACAGTCTGCTAGTCTGTGTCTTTTGAGTGGTACATTTAAAACATTCATAATCAGTGTTATAATAGAAGTGTGTATTTGGTTCACAGTCATTGCATATTATTAGCAAGATCTGTGGCTGTCTTGGTTGTTTATTGATAGGATGTACTTCTACTGAATTTCCTCTGTTTGTGGGTTTTGGGTATTTTTATTTGTTCTTCTGTCTGGAGTGTATCCTTGAGAATTCTTTGTAAGGCTGGTTTTCTGTTCATGATTGCTGCCAATTTGACCAGTTTGAACTTATCATGAAAAGTTCTCATTACTTTGCTTCATTTTTAATAGCACATATTACTAATCATTATGATATGTATGCATTAATTTCTCCTTACTTTTATCTATTAATACATTTTTAAAATGACCTCAGACCTTTTAAAAGATGTATTTTCACATGGACAGGTATTTGGCTTGTCTTGTTCATTCTGTATATCCCCATTTTTCTACAACACTCTGTGAAAGAATAGTGAATTAATTGATTACGAATGTGGCTGTTCTAATTAAATGCAAGTCCTATGAAAGGAAAGAAAGGAGTTATCAGACATGCTGGCAGATACACTTAGATTTCATTACTAGACCTTAAATAAAAGAAACAAAGAATAAGACCATTTTGAGATTGTTTTGTCAATCTGTATGTGGAGGTATTTATTCAGTCTTGGTGACCATATTTTCAGGTAGTCATCTACAAATTGAGTTATTCCAAATGAATGAAATCAATTATGTTTAGAAAGTATAATTTGAAGATATTAAATAAATTGGACATAATCACCCTAAAGAACACATGGGAAGATCTCAATACATTATAGGTATATATAAAACTTTAATTCATTAAAATTCTTTAATATTTTGGATATCCTGTTATGTGCCATGTGCTGTGCTAGGTCCTAGAAATTAAACGAGTAAGCATAGGAAGGACAGAAAAATTGCTTCTATCTGTAGACATCTTGCCTTCAAAGAGTGTTATTGACTCCAATTAGGGAATATTTTGGTTGTGCAAATTTTAATTCAACATAAAACATTTTAATAATTAAAACACTTAATAGAATATTTAAGTTCATATTAGATTTTCAAACATATTAGAAATGCTTAAACAACAAATTTCAGGTTATCTTTACCACATCTTAGAGGAAAGATTCTTTATTATGCTAGAAAATATAAATACTAGACCAGTTACCTCTCTATTTCTAAGTCTGAAATTCTAAGATTATGGGGGATTTCAGGTTTCATGCAGATGATAACATAAGCTATTAAGTGGAATAATCCTAAAATGCCACTTATAAAATGCCACATTTCCCCTACTGTTGGAAGAAGAACTCTTAGCCAGAATTTTCTGAGTGGTATTATGACAATCTCAGGTGCATGCAGCATTTCAGCATAGAAGAGATTAGATTAACTATTGTAAAAATTCTTTACAGGGAAGTGAAGGAAGTCCAAGACTTGATTTACAATCTTGTCTCCTGGGCATAAAAATAATGAATGACAGAGAAAAAATACCTTAAAATACTCTATTCATGCTCTAATTAAAACTACAATCTTCCTGAATAAGTATCCAGTCCCTTCAACCTCCATTCTCATACAATATGCCTATACATAGAGTAGAAAATGCTAACTATTTATACAGTTATTTAAAAAGAATTTTTGGGTGGTAGGAAATGAAAATAGGACATATGGCTGAGCACCTATATATCTACCAATATATAAAAGTGAAGAATGTGTTTTAATTTTTATTCCCTTTTTTATTGATCAAGAGTTCAGCAAGAAACAGGTGGCATATTCCAAGGAGTTATTAAAGAGTTTTCTTCAATGAAATGATTATTTACAAAGGAGCAGGCAAAGTTAAGGGAACCAAAAAGGGATAGCGAAGTACTTAATGTTGGTAACATCAAGAAGCTACTGCCACCTGTACATCTCATAGAGAAAGGGAAGTAAGCTGTTACTCGAACTAAGTAAGAATTGTCACTATGTCTGAAGGCCTCCCTGATGAGGTCCGTGGTCCTACACAGATAAATTCAGTCACTACCAAACTGCAGCCAAACAGAAAGAAAGCAGGAGAAAAAAACACTCTAAAGTCTGTTCTATGATTTCTTACTAGTGATTCCAACTACCAAATTTACCTGGAATCCAGAGTTCAGAGAAGGTGGTTGATATAATCCGTAATGGTTGGTATCTTGGGACACAGCCATTTTGAGCCTCACTTCCTTGCTCAAGACTCTAAAATGGTTTCCCCTTTCACTCAGTAACAGGCAAAAGTAGAGTAAATATATAAATATATATCATTAAGATGTGGTATAATACTAAAATAATAATTTCTTGTTTGAGGGCTTGTAATCCAAGTCAAATTTTAATATTGAACTATATTACTAAAATCTTGGAGATGTGTGTTTGGAGTTGAAGCATTTTCAAATCCTTATGCTGTTTCATAGGTAGGTAAAAATATTAACATTAAGCATTGGAAAAGTATGTTTGCTGAGTTATCACTAATGACCACAGAATGAATGAACAGATTTTAATTTCCAAAACTAAAAAATGCATTGAAAGGGAAAAAAATACCTTATCAACTTTTATGGAAAAAAGCATCAGTGGGGGAGAGAGGAACTAGAAAAACAGGAAAATAGTAAAGAAAACATAAAAGTTTGAAATTCAAATGTGTTTGTGTTTACAATATATATGAATAGATTAATTTTTCCAATTAAAAGGTAGTAATACTGAATTGAAAAACAGCATCCACTAAAATGATGTTAGGAGAGTCATATTTAAGACCAAAAAAGGAAAAAGAAAAACATTGAAGGTAAAACAGCATTAAAGTATACAACTATTTCCTATTGCATTCTATAACTTTGGATTATAAACTCACCTGTCTATGATGAGACTTTGTCTTACTTAGTTTTGTTTCCTACTATGAGAATTCCATGATGCTTGATTGATTTGAACATTCCTCCAAAGTAGTTTTGCCTTTGTTTCTGTGAGGAGCCCTAGGGTATCAGTATCTTAGGGCCAATGTCTACTGTTAATTTCTTTGTTTGAGGGTTTCTAGACTGTACCAGTGGTAAAAAATGTGGAAGCAGACTCAACTTTCTCAAGTTCATAGATGAACATGTTATAGTGAATCTCATCAGCATGTATATCATGAGTTACTAAGTTAAAAAAAACTATTAATAAACAATAGACTAGTGGAGTAGAGGGAAGAGAATAGGGTGGCAGAGGGGAGGAGAAATGCTGGGGACTGAATTAGAATAATCTATACTGCTTGCTTGTATACAAAGGTCAACATTAGCCAAGCGTGGTGGCAAATGCCTATAATGCAGCAACTGAAGAGGCTGAGGCAGGAGGATCATAAGTTCAAAGCCAGCCTCAGCAACTTAGTGAGGCCCTAAGCAACTTAGCAAGACCCTATCTCAAAATAAATGTAAAATGGGTTGGGGATATTGCTCAGTGTTTAAGTATCCCTGGTTTCAATACAGGTACCAAAAAAAGTCAATATTTTTCTATTGTCAAATATATCTAAAAAGAATAGGAGTTGGAAGGAAGTGAAAGGAAGGGAAAATAATGGGAACTGAGTTAAACAAAGGCACACTCCAAGCTTATATAAGTATGCCATTGTATATCCTACTGTCACGTATTTAAAAAAATGAAGAAGGGGAAAATGAGACCAAATTAGAATAAGATAAATCAATTCTTCTATAATTATGCTATTGTATTGTCTTACCTCACATACACCTTTAAAAAAAGAACCAATAAAGAAAATTAGGAAAGGTGAATTTAAGTCAATATCAGCTGCAGATCAACAGAACTCAGGCAGAGAGAGCTTTCTCCTCAATTTTGTCTATTGTTTTTCTTGAAGAATATTTCACTGAAGGTACAATTATTCAAAGTTCCTCAGATTCTGTCCATTTCTGATCTATCTTTCTCATCAAAAAGCATAAGGTCTGGGGGCAGGAATGGTGGCACAACGGTTACTGTGCTTGCCTGGTTTGAATCCCAGCACCATGTATACAATGAAGTGTCAGAGCAATGAAAGCCACATGAGAAACCAACTAAAATTGATTCTCCCTCTCCCCCTCTCTCTCACTGTCACTCTGTCTTTTTTTTATAAAAAGTAAAAACTCTTACCTCATTTTTGTTTCTGCATGGACATCAGAATCCAATATCCTAAACTTCTAGGTCTAACAGTCACCACTACCTATTTTTCCTCCATTTTTGATACTAAAAATTTATCGGATGATGAATGTATTGTGTTTGATACTGGGCAGCAGAGAAGACAAATGAAGATGAAATTTTGGGACAGGTGTATTTCATAGGTTTCTCAACCATATGCTAAATATTAGTTTCTTACTTATTAAATGTAAGATTATTCCTGCCATGCATTTATTTTGGGAAATGATGTGTTGGGACACAACTTTAAATTATATGTGTATCAAGAATTTGGGCCCCAGTCATGCTAAATATAATACCTAGTATGAGTTCACATAAAAGGAAAATGGTTTATTTTCTTTTTAAATTCAAATATACTGAAGCTTTTATCTAAGGAACAAAAGTGTTTCAGTGATAAGAAAAGTACATATTTGAATTATCCCAAAATAATTCAAATAAAAAACTGTGACAATGTGACAAGTGTATGTGTGTGGTGCTCAAATTAACTCAGCCAAAATTTATAAATATCTTAGAAATTTGTATGGATAACTGATAAGTGTATAGTTTTCAGGAATAGAGATGACAGTTTTACGTAGGATCATTTTATTTTTCAAATATAATCTTTGTATTTAGTAGTAGTGCTATTACCAAAAATGCACATATTGTAGCATTTAATGCTCATTAAATATAGTGTATAAGGTTATATTTGGTATTTTGCTAGTCCAGCATCACATGTTATTTAATTTACTTCTTTCTTCTGAACATTGTAGTGTAGGGGCTGGAGCGGTAGCTCGGTGGTTATGGGGCTTGCCTGGCATGCATGAGTACACGAGTTCGAACCCCAGCACCACATACATAACTAAGTATCCCAGGAATGAAACTCATATGAAAAACTAAATAAATATTGCTTCTTTCTAAAAAATAACCCAAAAACATTAAACTGTATTTTAGTGGTTTTATGTTTGCAATAAAAATTGAGCAGATAGTACAGACAGTTCCCATATAATACCAAGTTCCTGCACATGCACAACCTCCCCCAAAAGTGGTACATTTATTACAATTGAACCTACATTGATGCACCATTATTACCCTCAAAGTCCATAGTTTTCATTAGGTTTCTCTCTTGGTGTTGTGCATTCTATGGATTTTGACAAATGTATGATGATGTGCATCTACCATTGCAGTATCACACAGAATAGTTACATAGCCCCCCAAAAATTGTGCTCTGCTCTGCCTATTCATTTCTTCCCCTAAACCTGGCAACCACTGATACTTTTACTTCCTCCCTAGTTTTTACCTTTTCCAGAATATTATATATATAGTTGGAACTATATACACTATGTAGCCTTTTCTGGTTGGGTTCTTTCTTTTCTTAAATGTATAAAGTTTATATAATACATTTGTATGCAGTGGAACTTCCATACACCTTTTATTTTAAAACAAATTCATTTATTTTTAAATGGAGAAATGGGATGTAGTAGTTTGAGCCTAAGGTGAGTTACAGATTAACAAAGGCCTGGATGGCTGCCAATATCTGGGTTTTTATCAAATTTATATTCTCAGTTCTGTTTATTTTCGTGACTGTGTATCAGGACAATAAGCAGACTTTGGATGGTTACAGCCTTGTTTCTGAATCATCAATAAAGCTATCCTGAACTGATTGAGATTAGCAAGCAATTCCATGGTAATAATATTACCACGTTACTGGAATGGACATAGAAATCTGTTTCATTAATATTGCAGAAGTGAAAAGACTCTAGAAATCAGAAGGTATATGTGAAATGGTGTCTGTTTTGATTTTTGTTTTGCTTTATTTATTTATTGTCTGTTTGTTGGTAGTAGGGAAGTAGTATCATCATTGTCTGGGATTCAGTTATTTGGTAGGTGAGTGGAATGATGATTTCAAGATTTTGTGTTTTTACAGCATCTAAATCAGAATGACAATGAAAAGTTATTTTAGCACTTGGAATTTCTTCATTGACTTTGCTTAAAATTTCTGAGATAAGTGAGAGGAGATTTCTAAATTATGTCACCAATACTGATGGAGCTGTTTGCTTTGATCCTAAATGGTGTATAATTGGGGTGTGTTAAGGGTGGTTCCACTGAGAATTTTAGTAAATCAAGATAGTTTTCAATCTACTTTCAAATTAGGCTAACACATATTATTCTATCATTTAAAAAATCTTATAAAATTTCTCTTAAAAATTACTAGGGTTTACTCCTCTGTGAATCAAGGGTATTATGTTGATTGTTGATTCTCCATTAGATAAAAGAGCATTGTGGCCAATTATTGAGATCCTGGGCACATTTCTTCTTTTTATTAAACTACTAATGCTCATGAGTAAATAATAATGCCTCTGAAGTTCTTAAGTCTTTTATAAGGGAATGAACCCAGCATTAGTATTTTAAGCAGTGATATCTATAAATAGAGTTGTTTTTTACCCAAGTAAGGTCATTGACCTTATGATAGTTTTAATATTTTATACATGTTAGTATTGTAGTTTGGATCATATATGTCTTCCAAGGACCCATGTGTTCAAGATTTGGTCCTCAGATTGCTAATACTGCAAGGTGGTAGGTAGAACCTTTAAGACATGGGACCTATGTGAGATATTAGGTCACTGAGGGCATGCCCTTGAAGGGAATTGTGGGACTCTCATCTCTTCCCTGTCTGTTTACTTCCTGTCTGCCATGAGATGAACAGCTTCTTCTACCAGGTGCTCCCACCATGATATGTTGACCTGTTATAGGCCCCAAAGCATCAGGGCCAGTCAACCAAGTCCTGAAACCTCCAAAACTATAAGTCAGTATAAATATTGCCTCCTTTCAAGTTGATTCATCTCAGATATTTGTTACACTGATGAATAGCTAACTAATGAAATTAGTATTTGTAGTTTCTATAGATTTTTTGTCTGATATTTTCTTTCAACTTTCAAAGCAAATTTGAAGTTCTAAATAAGAATTAACTATACAAATTAGAAAATAATAAAGTGAAAAAGATTTTAAGCAAATGTTTAGAATAAGAACTAGAGGTCACTGCAATCCTTGTTTACAATAGTTTGCCTTTACAATATGCAGTTTCTGTAAAATTTCATTCAAAGCAGACTTTCCTCTCCATAACTCTATATTTGAAAGAAATTTAAATTCAATTTTCGTTTATATTTTTAAAAAATTTTGATGGTAACTCCTTTTCTTTTAAAATTTCAAACCCTTTAACTTAGAAAATATTGCACTTACAAGAAATTTCATTTTTGTTACAGCTATTTCAGAGCAGCTCCTGGTAGGTAGGAAACAAATTTGAACTATAATTTTTAAAAATGACATTCAGCAGGCAATTGGCTTTTCAGCTTCTTTCATACATGATATTATGTTTTATTAGCATAGGTAGTAAAATAGGGGTGTCCTTGGTTATAATTAGCACACATTAATGTTCCTATCTAATGTATATGCAACTAAATGCCCATTTACTTATATAGTAGCCATTACATTCTTTACAGTGCTCTTTTAGTCAGAATATAGGGCTGCTGCTCTTATATGAATATGTGTATACTCACAGATAGGATTGCACTGGTGTTAAGACTACCTCCTCCCTCAGCAGTATAGGGCTCTTCAGGCCCAGGTTTTAGCTCATCAACGTTGATATTATTTATGGTACAAGAAATATCCCACCTTTCCCTCAGTCAGCTGCATCAGATTCCATGCAATTGAAAATTTTCAGAGAAGAACGCCTTCTAACAGAACTTTGCAATTGAAATCATTCCTTACATTGCACAAAACAGCATTTTAAGAGTACAATAGTCATACATATTGAGGACTGCATCCTATAACTTTTATTCAGCTAGACTGAGACTAAAATATGTAACATCCCTAGGAGAAATTTTTGAGACCAGCACTTGGCTTCACCTTGACTACTGAATTATTAAAACGCATGTGGAAACATTCCGCATTCCTTTGATCTGACCCTTTGGTAGTAAAAGGCCACCTCCTTGCAGCTTATGTTGAAGGTTATTCTTCAAAAATAACTTACTCCTGACTGGTCAGCCTTTAGGCATTTTCTTGTGTTTTCAAAAACATTGACTTTTGTTTCCGAATCTATAGGAGATTTATATATTTATTTCTTGAGTCTGATATTGCCAATTTCTTACTCTTTTATCTACATAATATCTAAATGCTAATGACTTGAAAACTTTAATTCTACAGATTTAAAGAGGGGAACATAAACTGGTTGCCCTTTAATTATTGAGCTTTTAAATATCCTCTTTTGTCTATTTCTTTAAAGAGCAGATAATTAAAATGGCAGTTTTCCATAATCCTGACTTAAAGGAAAACTAATTGCTGATATTCTTTGTGGAAACTTTTTTTATTACTTAGATGCTAGTGTAAACTTTCTTATTTAATAAGTATCTCTAAGCATATACTCCTCAAAATGAACAAAGTATTCATAGAAAAACTACTATTGGGTTAATGAAATATTATGAATGTAATGTATCTAGATTTCAGCCTAGCCTTAAGTAAGCATTCTGTCAATACTTATGTTGCAAGATGGTAAAATATGGCCTTTTAGCTAGGTCAGCAAAATGCATTGTATCTCTTGGTAGCATTTAGCAATTCCCTGTGTAGTTTATTGTGAGCTTGATCCTCTAATAATCTCTTGTCTCCCCTGCCCTGAGGTCTTCCTTTTTCTTCTTTCTGCTGGACTCTTATTATCCTGTTTCACATGATTTCTTACCTAAATTGTTACAAATAAGGAATATTAAAAATGAAAAATATAAAGGAGTATTACTGAACTATAGGATCGATCAGGAGAAAATGTGCAAACTGAAACACAGAAAAATGGAAT
>PVKS010046507.1:0-13267 GCA_004027875.1 Aplodontia rufa
TTTCTTTTAAAATTTTGAGATAGGGTCTATGTTGCTGAGGCTGGCTTTGAATTTGTGAACCTCCTGCCTCTACCTCCCAAGTCACTGGGATTACAGGTGTACACCACCACACTGGGCTTAGTGTAAGTTTTTAAACATCTGGTGGAATTCTCCAAAGAACTCTGGGCTTGAAAATGTTTTTGTTAGGATTTTTTTTAAAATTATGAGATCAATTAGTGTGACCATTTGGGTTATTAAAATGATCGGTTTCACATTTGGTGAACTGCAATAGCTTATGGTTTTCAAGGAATTGGGCAGTTTTATCTGAGCTGTCAAATCTGTGTGTGTGCAAAGTTCCCATGGTGCCCCTTGATATCCTTTGACATTTTCAGGGTCTGTCCCAATGACCCTGCTGCCTCCTGGATATTGTGGAACTTTGCCTTTTCTTTTTAGTATCAGGAATTGTTCATATTTTTTAGGTTTATGCTATTTTTCTATTTTTGTCTCCTGTGGGTTTTTCATACACATTTCAGCATTCAGTTTTGATTGGTGTTCATGTCTAGAGCTCTGCAGTGGCTGCCTACAGGTGTCACCTTGCACATATCATCTATGCCACCTGCCTCTCCCCCCCATCTGTCCTCACTCCAGGTGGTGGCCCTGTTTCCCCACACCAGACAGTGCTTGGTTTGCTTCCATCAGACATGGTTAGGAGACTGCAGTAGCAGGTGAGGCTGTCCTGTCGACCTATGCTTTGGATTGCTGGGCACTTTCTTCCTGCTAATGTCCTGCCTCCCATTGTTCATTGTAGACAGAGACTTCCTCTGCCCAGTCTAAAGGGCAGGTCTGCTGGAGGTAAGTCCTCCATTTGCCTTCACCAGAGTGCCTCCATGTTCTGAAGGGCATGGCCACTGGCTGGAGAATTTCCACAGCTCTTTTCTTCTAGTACTTGCAGAATACATAACACTGTTTTCAGACCTTTGTGTATGAAGGCAATTTCTTTGTCATTCAGAGGACTGGCAGTGTACAGAAATCTGAGATTTGACTGTGAAAACTAATAGAAACTGTGCCATAAGCAAGAGGGGGTGTGATATCAATCCAGCCTCTATTGTTTTCTAAGATGACAAATGTTTGGTATTTGGTGGGGATGGTCCTTCAGTATAAGGAAGAGGTGATTTCAGAAGGAGAATTGTTGGAGAGATTTGGTGTCTGGTGGGGATGATCCTTGTGGGGAGGGAAGAGCCAACTTTTGATGAATTGATGCAATGATGTTCCTGTTTAGGCGAGAGGTTGCTTCAGGCAAGAGAGGCTGACCTCAGCTGGGCAGGCCATCTACATTCCCCCATCCTTGTGTGGCACAAGTGCGCTGGTGTGGGCTGGAGTCTGTACAGATGTCCTCCTAACCCTTCTGATTGCTCATACTTTCTCATGAAATTCAATGCAACATGATGGAGCTGTCAGACTTCTGGAGAGTGAGATGTTCAGAACTTTGGCCACTGAGAAGTGGAAGTCATGGATTGGATGAATGTGCTGAGGTTTTTGGGCAACCTGAAGGCCCACTTGAAGGGAACATGCGGTGGTCAGCTTGGAGGTAGGATGTTTTCAGCTTGCACAGCATTAGACTTGGCCGGGTTGGTTCTGTCAAATGGAAGGAGGAGTGAAGATGTGAGGGTATGGTTATGGTGATGGGCCAGGACAGCTGGAAATGAGAAGCAAATGTGGGGCAAAAGGTGAGGTTGAATGGGTGGGATTAAGAGCTGTAGGTCCCTGGGATCTAAAGTGGGGACAGTGATATCTCTGGCCTTACCATTCTTTAAGGCTATAAAGAGCTTCTGGTGTTCTTCATACCACAACCCAGTAAGGTGGGCAGCAGGGGTGCTGTGGATCTCAGTTACAGGCGAGCACAGATCCAGAGATCTCAACAAGGTGGTGGAAGAGCCTCGCTACACCCTGAGACACATGGGGACCTCTCACCTGTGCAATCTCCAGCATAGCAGCTCAGTTCTCACTCGGAGTGAGTGCAACACAGTAGGAGGGGCCCGCGGTCACGTGCGGGTTCCACAGTGCATGATTGTGTGAGGACCTCCTCCCTTCAGTGGTGCACAGCTGTGTTCAGTGTGCCCAGGCCCTGCACATGCATAGGGTGCAGTGGGCAAACAGGAAGGTGCCACACCTTAACAGGTGTACCCGTGACCCCGTGTTATCCTGAGCTGGTGAGAAGCACAAGCAGCACTGGTCTGCCACTGAGCTCAGAGGAGGTGGGGTCCCCATCTTGGAATGAGATCATCACCTGGGAGGTGCTTGTGTCCATTTTCTCCCTGAGGCCCTCGTTAGCCAAAGTGCTTGGTCCTGATCTGGACAGTGATAAGACCTGTGGCCAGGAAGAGACATGCATTAGCAAGGTTTCTGAAGCCATCTGACAGTCTGGGGAGGTCAGAAATGAGGCAGAGGCTAAGGGTAACCTGTAGGTCCAACACTCCCAGCCCTAAATCTGTGACCTATTATCAGCCCTGAAATTCTGGGCATAGTGGCTATGCTTGTCCTGCCAGCAGTTCAGAAGGCAGAGGCAGGAGACTCACAAGCTCCAGCCCAGCCCATCCAGTGCCACATAGGGAGACCCCCATCTTAGTGAAATTCAACAGAATATGCTTTAGAATAACTGAATTTATCACCTCTTCTTACTCCTTCCTGCTGGGATTAAGGCCTGGAGGAGATGTTGGTTTGTCCTGCGGAGCAGCCATCAACATGGTGATTCAGGTGTCCTGGAATACTACAAGCAGGACCACTCCAAGAAACTCCTGTGGATCATCAACCTGACTCTCTGTGAGCAGGTGCACACAGGTGTGACCTTCCACAAGAAGAGGATGCCAGATGGCTTTGTGTTTGATATCAAGACCAAGGTGCACACCTTTTACCTGGTGGCGGGGACAAAGGAGGACATGAATAAGTGGGTGCAGATCATCTGCCAGGTCTGCAGTTTACAGCCACAGCAGGAGAACACAGGTATACACAAGCAGATGGGCCCGCCTGAGACAAGATGTCATGAGGACCCCTGACCTTAGCTATGCCCAGAATTTAAACAGGGATGCAGAACATGATGAAAAACAGGCATTGTGGGATGACTTCTCAGACACCTCAAGACCACCTCTGTTTACCAGCATATTACTTTCTTCCCCTCAGCCCTCACCTGCTGTCACCTCCTGTCATGGAGCCAAGCTGACCCTGTGTATCCTGTGATTATTGTTGGTGTACTCCACCACATCACCTTCTCCCCCTCAGCCCTCATCAGCTGTCACCATCCTTAGAGACACCAGCCATGTCCAGATGTCCTGCAGCTGGACAGACCCTGTGTGTCTTATGTGATTATTATTGACTTAACTAGCACATGTCCCCTTCTCCCCTTCAGCAGTCACCTGCTGTCACCATTCTCGGGGAATCCTCCTGTCCCTGCCCTGTGCTGCTATCTTGCAGTTAGACCCTGTGTGTGCTCTGTGATTATTGTTAGTGTACCCCACCATGTTGCCTTCTCCCCCTCAACCCTCATGTGGTGTCAGCATCCTTGGCAGCACTTGCTGTGTCCTGAGGCTGACCCTGTCTGTGCTCTGTGATTATATTATCATAATCCTGCCCTGTGCTGCTGTCCCACAGCTAGACTGACCCTAGTGTCCTGTGATTTTTGTTGGTATAATCAGCACATCCCATTCTCCTGCTCAGCCCTCACCTACTGTCACCATCCTTGGAGACATTTGCTGGGTCCTGCACCTAGACTGACCCTGTGTGTCCTCTGTATATACTTTTGGAGCATGTACTCTCAGCAAAGGGGTGAAGTGCTTTCTGCTCCCTCCAGTGCAGATTCCTCCCTTAGGCCCAGCTGTTCAAGTCAGTGTTTCCCAAAAGATGTGTCACAGTGAGTCTGTGGAGAGGAGTCCCTGTGTCCCTCCATCCTCTGAGACTGCTGCCATGTGACTTCCAGCCCACACATCAAGTTTTCTTGCATTTTTTCAAAGAGATTCATAGGAACTTACGAAAATGCTTGTATTTTGCTTTCAGCTGGATGAGGTTTTGTGGCAAGTGGAGTTTTTTTTTTTTTTTTTTTTTTTTGAGAGAGAGGGAAAGTGAGAGAGAAAGATGGAATTAGTTTTACTTAGTTTTTCATGTGGCTTTGTTTCTCTAAAATTTTTTGTATACATGGTACTGGGGTTTGAACTTGTGGTCTGGTGCATGCCAGGCAAGTGTTGTGACTGCTGAGCCCCAGTGGAGTCTCTTCGGGGAAATTTTGTCTTTCTCTATTTCTGAGATGGAATGCCCTTGTGTTATCCAGGCTGGCCCTGAGATCCTGGGCTCTGGCATCCTCCTGCCTCAGCCTCTCAGGTCCTGAGACAACAGAGTGTGCCCCCACACCCAGCTGTCTGTCTCTCTTGTAACCCTTCTGGCCACCGCTGCATGATTTTTTCCTCTGCCCCCTTCCAAGTCCTCATATACTGCATACGAAGCTTGCAGGAGCAAGACCAGATGAGGAATTTGTGTATGGACCTCAGGTTACAGGACAGCTTTTCCCTAAGGGGACTGGGGATGTGCACAAATATGATGAATCTGTGTCTCATGTGGGGTTTGCTTCTGTTGTGCGTTTTGTGGGGGAGCATCACTGTCTCTGGGGGCCTGGAGAGGCAGTCAGGAGGAGCCTGGTTACAGAAGTAGCAGGACACAGCCAAGGACCAGGCTGCTGAGGCCTTCCGGAAAGCCCTCGGCACTGGCAGGGTTGTCCTGCTGGAGGCTCAGTGTGCCAGGGCAGGGAGCCTCCTGGATCACCAGAAGCCACACCTCATGGCACTCCTTCAGGGCAGCAAGAGGTGGATGTCCAGGGGTCCACCTGATTGCAGGGAGGGTGGAGAAGGAGCAGGGATGGGAGGGGCAGGAAGCCATTGCTGGACGTTGCCTTGTGCACCTCGTCAGGTCTTCCTCTGACTCCAGCACAGGGGCATTTTCTACCTTTCCTTCCTCTTCATCCACAGACTCTCTGGGAAGAATCTTCTCAGCCACTCTGGAGCCCTGCCATACCCAAGTTGAACATAACAGCTCCAGTCAGCAAAGGAGCACCAACCCATCCTGCTGCAGCCAGCCCTCCCTGCTCACCTGCGATCCCTCTGTGTGGAAGGAGCCGCTGCCCACCTCGTCCACCAGAGCACCTGGGGAACACCTCCTCCTGCACCTCCATGTGCACCAGGAGTGAGCACAAAGCACAAGGCAGGGGCCATGTGCTTCCCACCTGGTCTTCAGGGTGTCTTGAGAGCACTTCCATATGCACCTCTATGTGTACCAGGAAGGAACAGAAGGCACAATGTAGGGGCCAGAGCCCACCTGGTCCTCAGGGCACCTGGGGAGCAACTTCACATGCACCAGGAGGAGCAAAAGGCACAAGGTAGGAGCCACATGCAGCTCGCCTGGTTCTTTGGACCTGGGGAGCAACTACACCTGCACCTCAACATGTGCCATAAGCCAGGAAGGGTAAATCACAAGGCAGGGATTTTCAACAGCTCTGGGGGCACAAGGAGGCTGGATATTCCATATACTTGCTTTGCAGTCGTGAAGGTGGTGGTAGAGATGTCTTCAGGTGAGTGCACAATAGAAGCTTATCTTTCGCTCACATGCTCTGCATAGTGCCTTGGAAAGCAGTCACTGGGTTCAGACAAAGTTACTGTTTTCTAGATGCTCTAGAGACGGATTGGGGCCAGAGTCTCAGGACTGCAAGGAGATGCAACTGAGGGTCTGTCATGGGTTATGGAACCTGGCCCATGTAACTACAGTTTCAGGACTGGAACCAGCCCCAGCTGAGGGGCTGGGCCTGAGCTGGGGATCCTGGTCCATGTCACTACAGTTTAAGAACTGCAAAGAGATGCAGCTGAGGTTGCTGGGCCTGGGCTGGGGTTCCTGGTCCATGTCTCTATAGAGTCTCAGGACTGCAAGCTGACTCAGCTGTGGGGCTGGCCCTGGGGTGTGGATGCTAGCCCATGTCACTAGAGTTTCAGGACTGGATGCTGAGCCAGCTGAGGGGCTTCCCTGGGCTGTGCAACTAGTTGTTTATTACTCCTGCTCCAGAGCTGTGCAATTCCTTGTCATGGCTGTGAGCCATGTATGCTGTTTATAGTGAACCTGGTTAATGTACCTGCACTTAGTACCCAGAGTCTCAGCTGTGCCAGCCACATGTCCAGTGCTAAGCCACGTGTGGCTGGCCCTATCACAAGGAAATATCTGAAGCAGTGCTCAGCCTCGAAAATTGGTCTGTTCCAGCCTCACCTGTTCTCTCACAGGCACAGCCCACAGCCTGCACATGCTTCCTTGACTTTTAATCCCACTGTGTGGACAAGGAGGTGCACGGAGCCACTGGGCTCCCACAGCCAGCAGGTCAGAAGCCCTGCTACTTCCTCAGTAGCCTAGAAACTGCTAATTCATGTGATGGAATTTACAACCACAGGATGGTTCAATGCATGATTTGTGTGAGAATATTCCATGCTTCATCTCACTGGAGCCAGCCAAATGCTGGGCCTTTGTCCCATTCCACAGCCTGTAGTGGACAGGGCAAGACAAGTTTAGGCCCATGGATGTCACAGCTTGGCCCAGGTTGGGGGTCACTGGCTGTCATGGCAGGGGCACGCCCTCATCTTTGTTCTCCTTTTACTTAGCTATTTTTTTCAAGATGGGCTTACTATGTTGCCCATGCTGGCTGACCTCTGCCTCAGCCACTCAACTAGCAGGATGCAAGCTAACAGGGCCTTGCCTAGCTCAGACCCTACTGCTTGAGGTTACTGCCCAGCCATTGTCCTGGTTGGCACCTTCCTCTAGAAGGTTCACTTCTCTAAAATAGCTCTTGAGACACGCATAGTGTCCGTGAGGCAGATGTACTACAGCCAGGCTTCTGGCCATGCCCCACAAACAGCTGGTAATGGGGTATTCCTCCCAGCTTCTATTCAGATGGGTCAAGACCCCTAAGGACCTCAAGTTCTGAGAGCTACTGTCTCTGTTCTTGGCTGGGCTCTGCCCTTCCCTTCTCCCACACAGCAGGTGGGTTCAGACACCCCCTGCCCTCCTGGCTCAGCCCTGCCCTTCTCCCACACCAGCAGATGCCTGAGTTCTGATGCCCCCTGCCCTCCTGGCTCAGCCCTGCCCTTCTCCCACACTAGTAGGTTCGTGGGCTCAGACACCCTCCTGCCCTCCTGGTTCAAACCTGTCTTTTCCTTTTTCTTCTTTCAGGACTACCAGCTTCATGGAAGGCTCTGGGAGCTCCTTCCTCATGAGCAGTGACTTGGCTGTACAGAAGGTTTCTGAGGGCAGCAGGAACAGTGTCGTTGGGGCCTGTGGTGAAGGCCTAGTCCTCTGTATCCCAGAGTGGGACAGCCCAGAGTTCAGAGATCACAGGGGCAGCCAGCCAAGGCTCAGAGCCTCCTGGGGCTGCACCAGGGTCAGCTCTACAGGCCTCAGTACCAACAGTGAGGATGAGGACACCTTCAAGACACACAGCACTGCCCTTTACCAGGAGTTCCGGGACCCCCCACTGGACAGGGTGGACCTTCTGTCCCCTGTTCTCACAGACTGTCACATCTCTAAGATACCCACTCTGGAGAAGAGTTGTGATAATGTGACTGTGGCCACTCTGGGGAGCAAAGCCATAGCAGCCCCACCCCATTCCCACAAGCAAAGCCAGACAAAATTATCTCACCTGGGCTGCCCAGCATACACCTGTGGTCAGTGACAAGCAGTGATCAGTTTCTGCTAACAGTGCCACTGTGGTCGGGAAGAGGCAGAAATCGGTCACTTTTGCCAGTGACACTGTTTATTGAGAAGCAGAGCTCACTCTCTTTCACTGGTGCCATCCCCAAAAGTAGAGCCCTGCCTGCAGTGGACAGAGGCCACCTTCAGCAAGGTCAATGTCAACCCCAAATATGACTAGAGGGAGACGAAGGAGTTTCAGGGTCCTTGCATTTTGCTGTCCCTTGTTACCCAGACCCAAGAAGGACTCACTATGTAAGCAACATCCACTGCCCTAGGAGGACCTCAGTGAAGCCCCTGCTTATGGGGAAACACACCCTCTTGGTTGGCCATAGGCCAACTCTGGTCACTGATTCCTGGGATGCAGGTCCCCCACTGCCCCAGCTGGACCTCAGAGAAGCTGCTGCTCCCTGGGAGACAGACACTCTTGGTTAGCCACAGGCCACCTGTGGTCACTGACTCCTGGGATACAGGTCCTCTACTACCCCATCTGGACCAGAGAAGCCCCTGCTCTAGGGAGACATACCCTCCTGGTCAACCACAGGAAAGTGTAACTAGGCTAGATTGTGGCTCCAACCACATTATCTTATTCACTTACAACACAAAGATTTAAGAAATAAATCTATAACAGTTGCAATTTTAGCCAGACTAAGGGACTATGTTGCATTCGTCCAGCGAAGCAACAAGACAACAGCCGTTGTTCATGCAAAAGGTTCTGCTTTATTTTTAACTGCTGCAGTTATATAGTTACAAGCTTCTGCTTAGCCAAGTGGTTACATTCAGGTTAAAATTTTCCCAGTCCCCTTGAGCTAAGGAGCCTGCACAATGTTACAGATAAGCTATTTCTGTTAACCTAAAGAATGTGCACCCCGTCCAGGCGCCACCTGGACAATAAATCTCTCATGATAACCGCCCTGCAAAACGACCTTCACTTGTGCAGTCCACCTCATGGCAAGTTCCCAATTGCCTTCTAGGCCAATGCCTCCCACAGGATGATGAAACAGAAAGACACTGAAGCCACTTTCCAAGCCACACCTCCCTCCATGTGGTTGGAGTGTGACTCCAGTTTGAAGTCCTTCATACTGCACATCCTAGGTCTCGGGCACGCTGTGTGCTGGAGGCAGGGAACAGTGACCCTGCTTTCAAGGTGAACCTGAATCGTGACCCACAGGGTCTTCCCTCCTCCTCATGATGCTTATGAGTGTTGGTGGGAGAAGCTTCCCATCCATTGAACCTGAGGCACAAGGTAGGTAGAGTCAACAAGAGTAAGGATGACATAGATCCATGGCCCAGGCTTCTACTCCTGGCCTGGAACTGAGGAATTAGGAATCCTGATCTGGTTCCCAGAGCTCTCATCAGGGAAATGAACTGCACATAATCAATAACCATGCTTTCAAAACAAGGCTCAGGGTTGGAGAGCCCAGGGATCGGAGTGCCAGCTGCACAGGGTCAGCTGAAGTGCAGGACAGTGGTGAAGGTGAAGGGACTAAAGTTGAAGGTGACCACTGCCCTTGGTCAGCTGAGGAGTAGGATAGTAGTGAAGGTGAAATGAGTGAGGCTGAAGGTGTCTACTGCCCTAGGTCAGCTGTGGTGCAGGACAGTGGTGCAGGGAAATGAGTGTGTTATCTGCCATGCCACCTCTGGAGCCTGCATGTCCAATTCAGGCCTTCTGAGCTTGTGTAGGTCTGGAGATGTCATTAATTACCCCAGTCTTAAGCATTTGGGTTTTTGTCCTCTGGGGATTGGTATTCAGCTTTGGGGGGGGGCATTGGGGTGAACCTCCAGGACCCACAGGGATCCTCATTACCCTGTGTTTCTGGCACAGCTCCTCTCCTGGAGTCTGACAAGCACTTCCAGGGGTGCACTGAGAATGCAGGATCCTTTTCTGAGCACAAGAACATTAGAGCCTTCTTTCCCCAGGTGAGTGGTAGTTTTTGTGGCTGCAGAGTGCTTTGAGAGGTCACACATGAGGAGTTGTGAGAGCAGACCCAGGGAAGGGCTTCTCTCTCACAGGCCCCGCCTAGCCTCCCACCTGGGGTCAACACACCCCTGGTGAAGGTGTGTCCATTGCAGGCCTTGCTTACGTTCCTATGGCTATCAGTGTACTGGGTGGTGCAGAGGTCCTGGTCTGGAAGGGATCAATGTTCTAATGTAAACTGCCCACAGGATGTTTATAGGTGATGGGTGGGGTCTGGGTGGTGGGTGGGGTCTGGAAAGTGAATGGCCTAGAAGGTGGGTGGGGCTATGGATGGTGGGTGGGGTCTAGAAGGTGGGTCCAAGTATGGGAGGTATGGGTGATCTGCGTGATGGGCAGGGTTCTGGAAGTTGAGTCTCACTAGGACAGCAATGCCTCTGGCTGTGTGCTCCACAGGTGGGGAAGCTGGGCTTAGAGTGCAAGGTCCCAGGCTGTGTGGCCAGCTGACAAGTGCCCATTCCAAGTATGCTGATCAGTACAAGGAGAACAAGGAGTCTCAGGCACCCTGAGTACAGGGCATGGTGCCTGTGAAGGCTCAGCAGAATGCTTCAGGCTGCTGTGTTGCTCACCCCTAGGGACCTCCTGCTGCAGCCCCAGGTCCAGCCTCCAGGGCCAGAAACGTACCTGCCCTTTCTGTGATCAGCCTCAGGGGTTGACCTGCAAGGGGAGGCTGAAACCCAGCTGGAGGCACCTTGTCTGCAGCCTGGGTTTCCTAACAGTCTGACTTCCAAGGCCCCGCTGGCCCAGCCACCCAAGGCATTTTATGTGGGACTTGACACTGATTCTGGGTGGATCCCAAGGAAGTGGAGGAGGCCTGCTCACTCCCCTCTTCCTCTCATCCTCAGTGCCTTCTTGCATGGTTTCCAGGCAGAGTCTGGCCCACCGTGGTGGCTTTCTCACCATCTTGTTTCTTCCTGTCATTGACAAGTATTCCTTCACTCTTCCTCTCCCCAGCCATCAAGGGCAGATGTGGATGCTCTGGATAGGGCCAATCCTAAGGATGACCTTGTGCTCGGGAAACCAGGTCCCTGCACCCTGCTGGCCAAGGAGAGAGCTGGTGGGAACTCCCACCATTCCCATGCTCCCAGGAGCCCAGGGAGTCCTGGCCACGGCCCAATCATCTTCCCACCTGCAGCCCTTCCTGCACACCAAGACCTCACCAGAGGAAGAGAGGTCCAGCCACCTCTCATTGACCGCAGCCTCAAGCCAGGCCAGAAAGGTGAGTCTGTTCCCATGTCCCTCATCAGGACAATGTCCAGGGAATGTTTGCTATGTTCAGGTGTCACATGGGGACTTGGGGTAGATCACCCTGGGGAAGTCACTTAAGCTCTGGGACTGATTCTCATCTATGACATGGAGATTGCACCTGCCCCACTCCTTCAGGGTTGTGGGCAGAGAGTCCCTGGGAAGAATCAGGGCAAGCAGTGTTCACTGCAGGCAGATCCAGCCCCTGCATGGGCCAGGAGGAAGGTCCAGGTCTGCACTGCCTGGCTCTGATGGCTGAGGACAAGCAGCAGGGCTCCAGGGCAGGAACAGGGCACCAGCAGAAAGGGCTCTGATGGGACTCTGTCCTGTGTGTGGAACTGAACCCCCAAGGCCTGTGGAGTCACCTCCCTCCATCGTGGACTATGCAGTCTGCCCAGGAGCAGCAGGAAGTGGTACCAGTAACCAGCTTGATTTATTTTATAAAATCACAAACTGCAGAGGAAAGCCTGTGGTTAGACCATAAGTCCCATTTTGGATCCTGAAGGCTGGTTGCAGAGATCCAGTGGGAAACATGTATGAACTGGAACCTGGGGAACAATGTGAGGCTGTGTCATGGGGTAGCTACAAAAGCCTCTGTGAATGTGCTGTGTGTTTGCAAGTGTGGTCGCTGAGTTTTTTCTCCTGTTCCAGCAAAGCCAGCAGGCCTTGCCTTGAAGGCAGCAGTGTCCTCGTCCCAGCCACCCAGGTCCATGCGAGCATACTGGGTTGGAGGGTTGGGGGTAAGTTGTGTGAAGTCAGGTAAGCTGGATGCTGGAGCCACTGCTGCTTTTGGGGACGCTGCATGACAGAGTTTACACCACACAGGGTTTGACACACACAAAGTCTTTTTAAATTCTTAGATTTCTAACATTCCACACTTAGAGTCACTTTTAATTCTTAAATTGTGATCCTAACATCTATTTATAGGTTTCTTGAAGGAAAGTAAGGATAATAGGCTGACAGAGTTAGGTTGAGGCAATCCTGACTCACCAAATCTGAGGCTAGAATGACCCTATTTAGAGAAGAACTCTGAGCTCACAAGGAGACTTTCCCAGAAGCAATCTCCCTCCTGTCCAGGACATCACATGGCTTGCCAATGATTTTCCTCTCCTTTTTTGATACAAGGGATTTAATTCAGGGGCACTGAGCCCCTGAGCCACATCCTCAGTCTCTTTTTATTTTATTTTTTTAAAGAGACAGAATGAATTTTATTTTTTTTTCATCTACCTTTTTTTCTCCAACACTTAGTTGTGTGAGTGGTGCTACCTGGGTCCTCATACATGCCAGGCATGTATGGCAATGGCTAAGCCACTGCTTTATAGGGTCTGGATAAATTGCTGAGCCTAGCCTTGAACTTACAATCCTCCTGCCTTGGTCTCCCCAGCTGGTGGAATGATAGTTATGTGACACTGTACCCAATAGCTCTAAAGAGTTTTGAAGGTAAACCGGCAAACACATTATTAAATTCAAATAAGCTTAACACATTTTATCATTCTAATTCATTGGAATAAAATCAGTTACATTTTTGGGGCTGCCATTTGCTGAACACTCAAGCTATCTACAGGTAAGAGAATTTGATTCCCTCATCCTGTCTCTAAACCAATTTAAAAACACTTCTCAGAGGCCTTTCATCTGTGGCTTGTCCCCATTGTCAGATCCACAGCCTGAATTCCTTTTTATTTTTAGACTGAGGATTTGCTGCGTAATCCAGTCTGACCCAAAGTTCCTGGGCTCTGAGGATCCTCCTGCCTCAGCCTCCTGAGTGGCTGCCACCTAACTCGACCACATCAGGTTCAAAGCCTGTGTTCTCAGCTTCATCACTTCACTACTGGAAGCATCTGCATTCCACCAGGATAAAACTCTATAACCTTCACTTCAGTGTCAGACAAAATCTGAGCAGCCAGCCCTCTTGTCAGTCAGTCAGCCCCTTCTCCTCAACATTCCTAAGTGGACTGCCACTGCTGCCGCAGTGCATGTCACAGCACACTGAACCACTATTCCTGCATTGATGCCCAGTATGCTGACTTAACAGCTGTGAGGTATTGGATAGTTACTGACCCTTTCTGTAGCTTTCACCTGAAATAGGGATGATAGGGCCTCCCTCATTGTGAGATTGACATGGAGACAATACTCAAAGTTGTTGTCTCCTTGATCATTCAGTTTCCTCTGTGCACTGCTTATGCTTAACAATCAAAACCTGGTGGGTCCTTTTCAAAACTACCCTTGGGATTCTCACAGCTTCCCCACTGTACTTGGCTGAACTCCATAGGAGGCCAGAGCTCATGGAGGCTGACCTCACCCTGAATC
>PVKS010046508.1:0-13264 GCA_004027875.1 Aplodontia rufa
TTATCTCCTCTGCCGCTGGGTGCAGTAGTCCACGCCTGTAATCCCAACAACTCATGAGGCTCAGGCAAGAGGATCCCAAGTTCAAAGTCAGCCTCGGCAACTTATTGAGGCCCTGTCTCAAAATAAAAATAAAAAGGCTGGGATGTGGCTCGGTGGTTAAGTGCCTCTGAGTTCAATTCCCAGTACCAAAAAAAACCCAACCGAGTTACAATAAAGGAATCCTGCCATGCCAAGTAGGCACTTCCTCAGCATCAAAGAAATGCCTTGGAGGTCTCCCTATCGCTCAGCCCCTACCAGCCCAAGTCTTAATTAAAATCCAATGAAACACTAACAAACTATAAAAGATGCTTCAAACTGCCAGCTGGCTCTCAATCAAGGATTTACCTTTGAAAATAATTTGATGTGAAGCATCACTAATTTAAAATTTCATACTGTAAAATTAAGCACCATTTTTTTTAATTAAAGCTTTTCCATAACTTCATAATAACTAAATGTATCTTTCCTGGATTAAAAAAAATACCACCTCTTAGTCAGGAGGAACATATTTATCACCCATTAATTTTGGATGGAAAAATAAGATTTTCTTTTACAGCCCATTGATTCAAGGGCTGAATTTGATAGAGCTTCAGGAAATGGTTTTTACTCTAGGAATATTCAGTGTCTATTTCAACCGGAAACAGCTCCATTCTAAGCCTAAGAAGTACAAAAGAAATTCACGCACATGATTGCATATTCGTTAAGTGTTTTGAAAGCCACTTGATGGCCATGACTAGAGTTACAGGGTGCGCGGTCCTGCATCTGCAGGAAGCAGCCAGTGCACGGAGGAAGCACTGCTTCCCCAGGGACCCCCACAACGGGGGGGGGGGGGTATAATGTCATTTTCTACCATAAACACCATCATTTCTTCATCTATTTACAAATAAATTGGTTGGCCCATAAGAACATACATGAGCTTGCATTATTAGCAAGAACTAACCCAAAAAAATGATCACAATCCTGAGTACAAAACCTGCAACTAGAGTCAGGATTGGTGGTGTACACCTGTAAGTTACCAGGCTCTGCAGAGGCCAAGGCAGGAGGATCGCCTTAGCAAAGGAGTTCAATGCCAGCCTGAGCCACACAGGAAGACACCATCTCAGAAAAAAAGAAAATAAACAAACTATAGAAAAGAGGAGAAAATCATTGTGACCCTAGGTTAGGCAAAGATTTTTTTTTTGGGGGGGAGTCTACTTTTTTTTCATCTGGTTTTTTCTTCCACTTAGTTGTGTTTGTGGTGCTAGGGATCAAATCCAGGTCCTCACACTTGCCAAGCAAATGCTCTACTGCAGCTGAGCCACGGTGCCAGTGCCAGCTCCAGGCAAAGAATTCTTAGGACATGATCCAAGGCTGGTTAATCCCTGACAGGGTTAACTGGCAACTGCAGGCTGGTAGGGTGTGGCTGGAGGTGGGTCATTGGGGTGTGTGCTTTTGGGGTATATATTCTGCATCTGGAGTGGAGTCTCTTTCTGCTCCCTGGAGCCATGTGATGTTCTGCCTCCTCTCAAGCCTCAAGCTCCAAGGCATGAAGCCGGCCTTCTATGGATCGAGACCTCTAAAACCAGGAGCTCCTAAATAAACTTTTCCTCCTAAAATTACTCTTTTTTAGGGGCTGGAGTGATGGCTCAGTGGTTTCGGTGCTTGCCTGGCAAGCACAAGGACCTGGGTTCAAACCCCAGCACCACGTACACAACTAAATGTTGGAGCACTAAGGCCATGTGAAAAACTCAATAAAGTTGTTTCTGTTAAAAAAAAAAAAAATTATTCTTTTTTAGTCACAAATGAAAATGCTGACTAAAACAAGCCCAGATTTTATATTTATACACACATACACACACACACAAGGTTTAAACAGACACTTCACCAAAGACATTTGGATGGCAGATAACTACAGGAAAAGATGTTTAACACCCTTAGTCACCAGGGAAACGCGAGGTAAACCACAATGAGATACCACTACATAACTTTCAGAATGGTTTCAAAAACATGACAATATCAAGGGCTAACAAGAACAACCAACCCTACACCACTGCTGACTAAAATGCCAAATAGTAGGGCCACTTTGGAAAAAAATTTGTCAGTTTCTTATGAAATTCTCTTACCATAGAGCCAGCAATCCTACACCTAGGTATTTACGTATGTGAAATTGAAACTTGTATTTGCACAAAAGTAGCATGGAGCAGTTTTATTCCAAAACCAAAGCAAACGTTCAAATCAAAGAAGGGACAAATAAACAAAAGTGGTTATGTCCACACAAAAGAATCCTGTCGGAATGAGATGCTTATGCACGACACAGGAAAACCTCACCTTATGCTAAGTGGAAAAAAGCTATATATTATATGATCCCACCGACATGGTATTTTGGAAAAGATAAAAACTACACAAACAATAAGGAAAGAGACCAGTGGTTTTACGGGGCTAGAGGTGGAGGACTGATTAATAAAGGGGCAAAAGGGAACTTTTGAGGAGGGGCAGAATTGAGTGGGATGTAATCCACACAGCGGTAAGCATGGGTCCGAACTCGCAGGGGGGCGTGCATTAAATGAAACCTGTTGAGAAAGAAAAGAATGCAGAAACAGTTGAGCAATACAGATCACCCAGAAATGGTTCCCAGCCCAAATGATTAAGATGCAATAAAGGAAACACCACAGATCAATAGGAAAGAAAATGTGCTGCCGGGGAAAGAAGTTGGCAAAACTGGCTAAGGAGGGGAAAACAGCCAGCGACAGAGGTAAGCGGTAAACAAACTGCAAAGACAATGAATGAATGCGCAGACGCACCCGGCCTCTGGAAGGGAAGGGCTTCAGCCACCAGCAGCAAGAAAAACAAAATGGAAAACAGGCCATCTCCCAGCCCAACAACCTAAAGCTTCTTACTCACAATTTATAAAGGAAAAACAAAAAGAAAAAAAGCTGGAGCAAAGATCTGCCAATCTGACAAATTATTAACCTCACATAAAATGAAACATACCCAAGAGACAAAAGAGGAAAACAAAGGCAACACAGATGGGGTTAAAAGCATTTTAAGTCTTCAACCAACATGGGGATGAAATGAACGGGAATTAAAACAAGCCCAGTTCTCATCCAGCAATTCAGCAACATACGCCTGAGTTTTTAAAGAACCTGCTCCACGACAGGGAAGATGCAACCAGACATTTACCATACAGAACGGGCAGGAAGACAAATGGGTCCCAGTTTTCAGAAGAGAAATTTGGTCTCATACATCTGTATTTTCCGTTTGTGTTACCACAACAAAAACACCTGTGGCAGCTACTTTATAAGGAGCAAGGACTTAGGAGCTGGCAGCGCATGTGTGAGGTGCTGAACTTGATCCTTGGCATCACATAAAAATAAATAAAATAAAAAGGTATTCGGTTCATCTATAACTTAAAAAAAAAAAAAAGAGCAAGGACTTATTAGCTCAGCTTCCCTGATTTCAAAGCCGAAAGGAAATGGGCCCTGGCAAGCCAGAAGGTGGCATGTGGAAGTGTTTGTCAGGACAAACCACCACATCAAGGCAAAGGTGCACACGTGTGGGAGAGTTCACACTGAGACAGTTTTAGGAGATATAACAAAATGGCTAGGTAGTCAGGACAAAGGGCCCCCTCTAAGAGTTAGCTGGTGGAGAGTGATTGACAGGGCACATTCAGGGCCTTCATATCCAAATGACCAGGAGGCTCACCTGTGGGAGCTTTGTCCCTGAGGCAGGAAAACTAAGAAATGGGGGTGGACACAGATGGGAACTTGGAAAGAATTGCTGCCTGTTTTGCATAGATTTTAACCAATGACTTTGGTACTAAGTTTCAATGCCTGCTTTGCATAGGGTTCAACCAATGATGCAGATACATTTCTCAATGCCTGTTTGCATGAATGTTAATTATGCTCATACCCCAAATCAACATAACCCCTGGCCTAACCTCCATTAGATGGTGTCCTGCTTCCAGGTGCCCCTGCGCCTTGCGGAGTCTCTGCTCTTCTTCCTAAATAAATCCTACTCCTTTTACTCCTCCTTCCGTGGTTGTCCGTGGATTTTATTCTTCAAATTCATGAGACAAGAATCCAGAAGATTGGCGCCGGATTCCCGAGATAAATTTCCACCACACCAAGAGCTCCAACAGCCAGCTTTTAGCTGGAGAGCTGCTAACTATTTCGGCTGCAGACACCTGCTGCCAGCCCAAATTCCCAGTTTTAACTGGGAATGGCTGCTAACACTAGAAGCAGCTGCTTTGGCCACGGGATTCTGTAGCCAGGCCCTCATCATTCACCAGTAGGAGCAGAGAATCCAGCCTCAACTCAAAAACCCCGCATCAACACTGCCTAACAAGAAGAGTGAGACTGAGGTTCTGGTTCTGCATTCCATTCCAAGGGCACACCCCTAATGGCTGAAGGACCTCTCACCAGGTCCAACTCTCAAAGATCCCAGCACCTCCCAACAGGACTACTCTGCAGACAAAAACTTCAATCACAATGGACCCTTGGAAGAACACATAATCAAACCCTATCCAAATCATAGAAACATCTAAATTAGGACAGCTAATTTAAAAAAAAAGTACATACAGTGAGATTTCAGAATTGCCAGGAAATTTTGGTTAAACTCAGGGTGATGGAGTATATGAACTACTATTATCAGTTCAGAGGATAATCAAATTAAGATGGAATCACATCAGTTAGTTGATACACTTCCCCTCACTCAAGAGTAACAAACTACAACCGAGTTTTACTCAAAGGCACAATCTAAATGTCCCTGCAAAAAACATACCCAAACATCTAAATAGGATGCAGTATTGAATAGTTATTTCAACCAGAAAATCTAAGATCAGTGTAACATCAAAAGCCCAAGCAACAAAAAAAGGAAAAATATACAAACTGGACTTCAACAAATTAGTAACTTTGTGCATTAAAGGACATTACTAAGAAAGTGTAAACACAACCCTCAGAATGGGAGAAACACTTGCAAATCATTTCTAGTAAGAATCTACTATCCAAAATATATAAAGATCTCTAAAAACTCAAGAACAAAATGACAAAACCCCAGTCAATAGGTGAAGGATATGAACAGACCTTTCTCCCAACAAGACCAACAAGTAGCAAACGAGCTCAGGAAGAGATATTCAACATTATTCATCTGGGAAATGCAGATCTAGAATACAAGGCATCGGCTGGCACAATCTCAGATGCCTTTAATCCAAAAGGTAAAGCGGGGGTGAGGATGCAAAGAAATTAGAACCCTTGCCAGTTGCAGATGGGACTATAAAAAGGCTCAGCAGCTCAGTAGTTCCTCAAAAAGTCCAAACACAGAATTACCATATAACCTAACAGTTCTACTCTTAAGCATATAATCAAAAGAACTGAAAACAGGTGTTCAAACATAAGCCCACATGTTCATAGCATTGCTATTCATAATAGCTGAAAAGTGGAAATGACCCAAATGGCCATCACAGATGAATGATTAAGCAAATTATAGCACATACACACCACTGGCCATGAAAAGGAAAGCAGCACTGTTCCATGCTACAATGTAGAAAAACCTGGAAAACTGGCTAAGGAGGAGAAGCCAAGCACGAGAGAACACATACCACATGACACAATTTAAGTGAAATATCCAGAATAGGCGAATCCACAGATTCCACACACGGATCAGTGGCTGTCAGACACAGGAGGAGGGAGGAAAGTGGCTAACTAATAACAAGGCAAGGGTTTCCTTCAAGGGTGCTGGAAATGTTGTGGAACTAGATATGAGGTCATGGATACACACTGTGAATGTACTAACTGGCACTCAACTGTTCACTTCAAAATGGTTCATGTTTTGTGAATGTGATTTTAACAAAAAAATTTTAAGTCTCAATTCATGAAGATAATTAAAGGTCTCATCTTTATTCCATTAATCAAATTTGCTTATTAATTATGTAAAAGTCGGTAAGTGGGCTGCTCAGTACTGTGAATCACAAGAACTCCGTTCTTCACCAGGCTGGAGAGCGGTCTGTCACAGCCAGCAAACGCAGTGGTCCCTAAACTCCCCCCTAACCAGTCTTGCTGCTTCCCAGAGCTCCCTCTACAGGTGCCTCCACTACCAACCGTCTTCTACAGCACATGCCCTGGGCAGCAACCATCAACCTGAACAGTGAAACCCTACACAGCCACCATGGGTCCTGCGGGCCCCCATTCCTCTCCACTCTGCCCATTCTGTGCCCTCCGACCGCAATAATCCCCTTGCTAATGCACAAAGGGATAGAGCACAGTCTGCCTCAGAGCAGCTGTCTGCTCCACAGATGGGCAAGCGGTTTTATCAGCTCTCCCTGCACAAATGCCTCCTCCTCGGTGAGACCTGCCCATTGACCACTCTTCCTAAAGCAGCACCCTGAGAACAGCTACTTTTCTTGCCATTGACCCTACTTGGTTTTACTTCATGCTATGTACTGCGGCCTGATAGTATATAAATTTTAAAATATAGCACATGTATTAGCTTCCCCTCCCACTAAAATTGAACCATGGTAAGAACTTCAGTTTGTTCAGCACTGTATTCTCTGAGGCCAGCATAGAGTAAAAACTCAAATATTTATTGAATGACTGCAAGGAACATATTCATTGAATGGTGTTATGGTTTGGATGAAAGGCGTGAGAAATAGGAAGTCTGATGCTTGGGTTCAGAGAGTCCTCTTAAGGTTTGCATATAAAAGAAAGCCATCTTAGGTAATGAACCATGTGGTCAGAGATAATCCGTTTTTAAACTCCCTATCAGATATCCCATTACGCCCATAGCTCTTTTCTGTACCCAGCCCAATTGTTTGTGAGCCAATCATGCAGACTGTATTCCTGAGCTCCTCCAATCAGAGTGAAGGGTAGGACTGCGTTAAGCTGGGGATATAAGCAGGCAGGTGGACTTCTTGCTCAAGTGTGCTTGCTCATCAGACACCCTCTGTGAGTGCACCCTTCTGCAGAAGTAAAGTCTGTCTTGCTCCCACACTTCTGGGCACATGTTTGATTTTCTTACAGCACCTCAGGATTTTTAGTAATTTTATTTCTAACAATGTGGCGCCAATGAGAAGCTCCATACATCATTTGGGGGGCTCACAGGATCACCCCGTCCTTAGAGGAGACAGGTCCCACTGCCTTGTTGTGGTGGCCTCAGAGTGGGGGAGGAAACCCTGAGCTCTCAGACCAACAAAGGACCCAAAATCTGAGGTGGATAAGATGTGGATCACCAATGCAGGGAGAGGGCACAAGCAAGTACCATGGGGACCAGGGAACTTCACATGTGTACCAACAGTAGGATAGTCTCAGGGCTTGAGAGGTTAGTACTTCCTTGGTGACCAGGACATCCTGGAGGGTCTGTATGTGTGCCTGAGACATGTCTGGGACAGGAATCGAGTTCGCAAAATCCCAATCCACATTAATGGTGGCCCAGGAAGGGAGCCGGCTGGAAATGGAGGAAGCAGCTGGAGGAGGGGCATAAGGGAACCTCCATTCAAAAGTCAAGCTGTTCGCTACAACTCTTGAGACTCAAGAACACAAGACCATACATACCTGGCAGGGTAGGAGGGGGAACAGGATGGAAAATAAAAATTCTACTCTAGAGAAAGAGGATGCTAGCAGAGGGGGTAAATCATAAAAATTCCTTAGATAGCCCTCTGGGCTACCTGTTGAAATTTTAAAAAGAAGTCCTAAGAAGAAAAAATAGCAGTTTTAAATCCTAGCTGCCGGCTGTAGTACCTAAAAGACTGTTTACTCTTGTAGTCTGAAATTCTAAGTTCCCCCCTCAAGCTAGGTCAAATATTAATGCATTACTATAACAAGGGTTTCTTAATATATTGTTGTGTTCTTATTAAGATAATTCCTGATGATATGTGTATTTATTTAGGAAAAGTTAAATTTTAAAGGAATTAAAGCTTGTACCTGTTTTAAAGTCTTTTAAATAACTGATTAAAAAAAGTTTTTAGGGTTATTATAATATAGTTAAGATATAATATAGTTAAGTGTTATGTAAGTCTGTAGAATGGAAGTTTCTGTAGGACTACAGGCAGACAAGAAGTGAATGCTCTCTTTTATGCACTGTATTTGATACGGGAAGGTCATACTGCCATTTTAAGGCCTGGTTTACATCTGTTTGCTTTCACTACATTAACATTTCATTGCTGTATAAATAAGATGTATTTGTACACCAGATAATAAGTTTATTTATGATCATCAACACTGTTTCCTAACTAAAGAAATTTAAAGTGATCCCATGGTTCTTGTCAGTATTGCAGACCTATCGTTGCAAATGCCCCACATTATGGATTCTAAATTTTTCTTCAAAGGTTAAATTTAGTTAACATAGGGACATCAGTGCAATTGTGATGGTATTACAGGCTTCTCTGCATATTAGATGTGTTCACACTCTCTAGGTGTAAAAATCTTTTGAGATGTAAAACTTAGGAGGGCACTCTACCCAGTTGCTGATTCCAAACTCAAGGTGTCTTCAGCAATAATCTCTTTTCAGACTTGTTTAGAAACAACAAATTTGGTTGAGTATCTATTTATGTCATTTAATGTTTTGTGATTAGATATCCCATTATAATCTGTAATAAGAAGAGTCTCATTTGCTTGAAGGTTGAAAATGTGGAAACTTGTATAGGTTCAAATATTGTGTTGTCTGTCAGGAGCCCCCACCTTACCTAAGCATCTCTCACTGTACTTCCCTGTTAAGATGATTCCAAAGTTGGGTAAACTTACGCTCATCGAAAGTCATGTTCAAAGGACAGATTTTTGTTATAAAGATTTCGGTGATCTTAAAAGAACCAAGAAATATGATACAAAATTAATTACTAAAGACATGTAAGATTATAAAGAAGGTTTTTTTAAAACAAACTTTTTGAGAGTGAGAGACTTGATTTAATTTTTGATGTGGTTTTTATTGCTCATACACTTGGTTGTGTACATGGTGCTGGGGTTTGAACCTGCACACTCACACATGCCAGGCCAAGAGCCACAACAGCTAAGCCACTGCTCCAGCCCCCACATTAGAAAAGTTTAAAAGCAAGTAAAATTTAAAAAGGGTCTCATGTGACTGAGCTGCTAGATTTACATACAGATCTTTATGGTGGCAAAATAGGCACCAAAGTCAGTCATATTAATGTTATTACAGAAATTATGTTTCCTTGTTCAAAGCTATTCGGTCTTATTAATCTCGTTTTGTATTTTCCTTTTAAAACTTCATAACTATTGCCCATTTATGTTTCACAGAAGTACTACTTCTAACAGAAAAACCTGAGTACAGCCATCACCTTTAGGACATATGAAATATAATGCTATTTTCTAGTGCTTCTACTGACCCTAAGTAAATAAAAGCAGGAACTATAAAACTGTATACATTAAAGTTAAACCCCAGTATTCTTACTTCAAAAATTAGTGAAACTGGGCTGCTGGATGCTTAAAACTAGAACTTGGAGATTAAAGTTAGGGAAATAAAAATGCCAAGGAAAAGTAGCCAATGCTTTGACAACTGCCCTTTAAGGTCATTCAGGACCCAGAGAACAGAAGGACATCTCTACAGGCCCTGCATTTGTGAAATTCAAACTCCTGAGGTTTGTAAGGACCCTAGAGAACAGGAAAGCCAGCCAGTGTACATGCTGCAAAAAAAGAGGGTCACAGAAAAGGGAGATGTCCTTCATGCTTCCCAGAGAAGACCTTGACCCATCCTGACAGATGGTACCAATAAGGGAAACTAAAGGAACTAAAGAATTTCTAACGAATTCCAGGAGTGACCTTCTGAGGAATCTCAGCTGACTCTAATAGTAGATTGGAATTAGGTCAATTTTGACCAACCTGGTCTAAAAAACCTAGCAGGAGAGTCATAACCAAAGTACAGCCGTCATAGATAAAAGACAGTGGATCTTTTGGTGCAATTTAAGATATATATACTTATGTCAGCCCCACCAAAAGTCATTAAGGCCAAAGCTATAAAGAAAAGTTTGAGACAGGAGTGCCAAATACACAAGCGTGTTCTGAATCAATCTGAGACCTATCTGTGCCCTTTTTATTTTGGTAAGGTTAAATAAAATGACCTGCTGCTGAGCCCCTCCCATGTTCTAGAATTTGCAATTCACCACTTCCTGCATGGAGACCTGATTTTAAACAAGATCTGGAAAGCAGCCAAGATTCGACAGAGTACAAAGGACCTTACCAAGTGCTCCTGATCACTGGAGAGCGATCAAACTGCTAAAAAGGGGAGAACTCATTATCATGATGGATTTTTCACCTCAAAAAGTTAATATATCTAGGAGAGATAGCAATTACCCAAGGATATAATGAAAGTGGTACCAAAGGCATAAAGAAAAAGGGGGGATTAGTGAGAAAATGGAAGTCTGATGGTCCACTTTCAGAATGTAGTCTCAAGGTTTGCATATAAATGGAAGCCATCCCAGGTGGGGAACCATCTGGTCCTAGATGATCCATTTTTAAACTCCTTATCACATATCCCATTACACCCACAGCTCTTTTCCATACCCACCCCAATTTTCTATTAGTCAATTGTGCAGATTGTACCCCTGAGCTCCTCCAATGAGAGTGAAGGGTAGGACTGTGCAGGTTGGAGATATAAGCAGGGGGACTGCCCACTCAAGTGTGCTTGCTCATCAGATCCCCTCTGTGAGTGCACCTTCTGCAGAAGGAAAGTCTGTCTTGCTCACCTGCTTCTGGGCACATGTTTGGTTTTCTTAAGGCACCTCAGGATTTTTAATAATTTTATTTCTAAGAATGGTGTCCCCTCAAAGCTCACGTGTGACAATGCAGTAAGGCTGAGGTAAAATGACTGGGTTAAGTGAGTTAATCACCTCACAGGGATTAACTGGTAACTGAAGGCTGGTAGGGTGTGGCTGGAGGAGGTGGGTCACTGGGGTGTGCCTTTGGGGTATATATTTTGCATCTGGCGTGGAGTCTCTCTCTGCTCCCTGGAGCCAAGCCTTCTGCCATGATGTTCAGGCTTGCTCATGCCTTGAGGAAAGGAGCTGGCCTTCTATGGACTAAGACCTCTGAAACTGAGAGAGCCCCTGAATAAATTTTTCTTCCTAAAAAAAAAATTTTTTTAAGAGAGAGGGACAGTGAGAGAGAGAGAGAAAGAAAAAAACAATTTTTATTTAGTTTTTCATGTGGACTTTGTTGCTCGGGGACTTCACTGTGTACATGGTGCTGGGGCTTGAACTCATGTACCTGCACATGCCAGGCATGTGCCATAACCGCCGCTCCAGCCCCCCTAAAATTGTTCTTGACGGATCCTTGAGTCATAGCAACAAAAAAGCTGACTAAAACAGAAACTGGTACCAGAAGTGGGGTTGTTGCTGTAATTAACCATGTGATTCAGAAGTTTTTGGAGCTTTTTGAAATTTGTGGAGGAATTTTGAGATATTTAGCAATTTAACCTGGGAATGTTTTAGATTGTTGTAAGCAAGCTTAATGGGTGATTCTGGTGGGAGGTCAGAAGACCAAAGACCAAAGCACCAATAGGATTATGGACAGTTGAGAGTTTCAAAGGAGGAGGACTCTACTGGAAACTGGACTAAGAGGCCATTCATGTTCTGTTCTGGCTGTGAAAGTTTCTGGGAGGCTCATGTTAGAGAATGGCCTTCTTAATCTGGTGGAAGAAATTTCTAGGTAACATAGCATTCAGGCAGTGGCTTGGGTATTGCTGGCAGCCTTTACCAAGTTTATGGTGATATTCAAGACCAGAAAGCAGAGCAGAAAGATTTTAAAAACTTGGACTTGAAGATGAGAGTAAAACTGGGGCTAAAGAACTTAGTTATTAAAAAACGTTACCATCACTACAGAAATGAAGCTAAAGACTTTACCTAGAGGCAAGAGAAAGATGTCTTGAGGGCATCTCAGGAATTTGGAAGACCACACCCAACTGAGGCCCTAAGGAGTAAAAATTCTTTTAAGAAGAGACCTGTGAGGCACCCTTCTTGCACAAGGGGGCTGAGGAAGATTTTTCAACATGCTCAGTCACTCAGACACTCAAGAGACTACTGCAGCCGTGGCCCCTGGAGGCTTGGCTACTGCTCCAGATGGTGGCAGACATTGGTGGCAATCATGTGGTGCTGGTTTCTGCAGGATTGAAGGATGCTGGAATTAGGGGGTCATGGAGGCTTCCACCACTATTTCAAAGGAAGGCCTGGGTGTCCAAGCAAGCTGAAGCAGGGTCAGAGCCCCTGCAGGCTGCCCCAGTGAGGGTGATGCATGGATGTGTAAGGAGAAAGCCAGAGCTCTAGTAGAGACCAAAGATTAAGAAATGTCAACACTGTGGAACGTCAGCCAAGGAAAGCTGCAGGAATTGAACATAGACAAGCTAACAGAGAGATCAGGAGGACCGAGACCAGCAAAGCCATAGGGACAGAGCCACACAAGCCTTTTGCAGAGACCATTATGATGCCATGTGCTCCAGATGGTGGACATGGAACTACAGCATTTGTTTGTCCTCCTAGATTTTGGTCTTGCCTTGGTCTCATCCCTTCTTTCTATGCCCTAGATTTCTGAATGGAAATGTTATTTCTGTACCTTTATATATTATATACTTGTAAACTGCTTTTGATTTTCATAGGAAGTCACGATGAGAGTTTGCCTGAAGTCTCGGATGGGACTTTTTAGACTTGAACTTTGGGCAATCTTGGAATTGTTAAGACTATGAGGACTCCTGAAAATGTACTGAATGTAACTTGCACTGTCAGACTGTCGTGAGCTTTTGGTGGCCAGGAGCGGAATGACATGGTTTGGATGAAAGGTGTCCCCCGGAGGCTCATGTGTTGACAGTGCAGGAAGGCTGAGGTGAAATGAGTGGGTTAAAAAACCTTAAACCAATCTGTGAGTTAATCACCTCATGGGGACTAACTGACAACCATAGGCTGGTAGGGTATGGCTGGAGGAGGTGGGTCACTGGGGGTGTGCCTGTGGGGTACACATTTTTGTATCTGGTATGGAGTTTCTTTCTCTGCTCCTTGGAGCCATGCCTTCCACCATGATGTTCAGTCTCTCCTCCTGCCCTGAGGAAAGGAGTTGGCCTTTTATGGACTAACACCTCTGAAACTGTGAGCCCATAAATAAACTTTTCTTCCTAAAATTGTTCTTGTCAGGTCCTTGGGTAATAGCAATTAAAAACCTGACTAAAGCAAATGGATAAGAAAGTACAGTCATGGGCTGGAGCGGTGGCTCAGCGGTTTCGGCGCTTGCCTGGCAGGCACGGGGACCCGGATTCAGGCCCC
>PVKS010046509.1:0-13262 GCA_004027875.1 Aplodontia rufa
TTTGAATTTGATTTCCACATGTTATACATGAGTAGGTTGAGAAGCAAAAAAGTAGGACTGTGACCCCAAATCCCTATTTCTTTCCATTCTGAGTGAGATGGGTGGGACTGGACTGGACATGGAGTAGAGGGACCATTCCTAATGACAACTCTGCATCACCCTCATCATCCTCACTCACTTCAAAAAGAGCACCACTGCACCACTCCATCTCCAAGCCACTGTTGCCACAACCTTCATCGCCACCACCATTGTCTGTGCCTCCCTGACAGCCAGTGTTCCAGCCCCCTCCTGCCATCATTCCCCACAACCATAATTCCCATATGAGAGGTCTCTTGATTTAGTGGAAAGAGAAGGCGCTTTGATTTTGCATCCATCATCTTCACCACTTTTATTCCTACCTCTGCTCCATTCCCTTTTCTGTGCCATCTAGAGAGCTCCTGTCCTTTCAGATCCTGAGGACAGACCTGGTTTAGCACTGCCAAGGGGGCATTGTGATAACCTCCCCATTCTGGGAGGAATCCTATTCCCTTGAATTGAAAAGCTATTTCCAAAGGAATTAGATCACAGAGGATCCAGGGAAGGACAGGGAGAGTTAAAAAAGAGGAGAGAAAGCAATGTAATATTTGGGAAATCCGAATTCTCTCTACAAAGGTGATGGAGAAACAGGAGTTAAGATCTAATTCTTTGAAGAGGGGGTGGCTCAGACACTCTGAAGCGGGAGATGGCTGCCGTCCTTACCCCGACTGAGAAGTCTACAGATGTCCTGCAGGATACAGCTGAATCCTCTTTGCCTGCCTCGATGTTTTGACTCATATGCTGCTGTAGTTTATCCCCCATGGCTGATTCCAGCATCTGCCCTATTTGGGGGCCCCACTTTGACCTGCTTTCCTGGCATGGGCACCCCTTGATAGGGGCCCAGTACCTCCATTGGAATCACGAGGGGAGAGATCCCAGGGCTGGCAAAGACTCAATCCCTGGAGCCCTCAGGCAGCAGCATGCCCACAAGGGCCTCTCCTGCCAGGCTGAGCACACAGGGAGGCACTCTCCTGCCAGAGGAGGGGAGTCGCTGAGGACCACCTGCTCAGGCAATTCTGTGATAAAAGGAAGTGAGACTGGAAATTGGACAATTGTCTCTAAGTAGCTGAGGACCCAGCTGAGTGGGGTTTTCTTTAATAAGGATAATAGAAGCCAGCTTTAAAGGCAGATGGAGATTTTCCAGAATCCAGGGGTTCACAGAGAAAACCAGGGCAAGGAGCTCGGCTCAGGAAAAGTCATGTCTTCACATCCTTTGAAGAACAAGGAAGAGTGGAGCTCTTTCTTATAGGCTTTGAAAGCATTTCACACCTGTCACTATTTATTTCCTGCCCTCCTTTTAAAGCCATGGTCTTTGTGAGAACCTGGGAGGAAGGCGTCCCTCAGGCGTGGTGAAGATTCAACAATAATTAGTACAAAGGACTAAACATTTCTTTCACTGCTTTCCAGGCTGGAGGGCAAGCAGATCTTAATAAAGTTCTTATCTTCATGGAAAAGACAGGTGACAAGGTAATTAAATGAATTTAGAACTAGTTAGGACCTATAATTTATTGAGCACTTACCATGTGCCAAGGACTGTACTAGGTTTTCTGCATTTTGTGTCACTGAATCGCCTTACTTCCTATTTACAGATGAGGTTAGTGGGGCTCAGAGAGGTTTGGTGCTTTTGAACCAGGGCTGCCTAGGAGCAGCTGTGTACTTCTTCCAAAGTCCTTGTCTCCAGGTGCACATGGAACATGGCCACATCTGCTCACCCGGTTCCACCGTGCATGGGTGGACAGCAACAAACATGCTTCCAGGTACAACCACGCACTGTTCTAACCACCACACACACATGCATTCTGGTGTGCATGAGGGCACACATGACCCCGCACTCAGGCCTCCTATAGGAGTCTTGCCTGTTTCTATCTCCCTTCTCCATATAATGGATAGAATGCCTCTCACCCTGGTGCTCAAGTATCAGGAAACATCATCAGTCATCACTGGACTGAGAAGCTTCCAAGGGCATGGATTTATATCCCTTGTTCTGTAGTAGTAGTGTGATCTCAAGGAACCCCCTGTGCTTCTCTAACCCCCAGCAGCCTCTCTGTTAAGCTGAGGATAGAAACTCCCATCACTTGGCATTGCTCTGAGGCCTGGGGCGTCCTGAGCACAGAGTTGGTACACAGTGCGTACGTCTGTCCCAACCATTTCACCACGTTCCCATGCTGCCACCTTCTGATGCCAAAGCCATCTCCATGGTACAATGCTGCACCACACCCTGTCAACAGCCCCCAGGGGAAAGGAGGTGGCAGAGTCAGGGGGGTTGAGACCCTCAGCTGCTCTTGGAGAGGCAGGGCTGACAAGGCGAGGATTGTTTTTCTCCCCTGGTGTGAAGCATGTTGACTTGCTGTTGATAGATGGAGGATGATATTAATTAAAATGCAGGCAGGTGTGAGGGCGCCTCTTAGAGCAGCAGCTCCCTGGGGGAGGGGCAGGCAGCAGGCTCTGTTTTGTAGCCATAGCCAGAAAAGAGAGTCCTCTCACCCTCTCCTCCTTCTGAGAGCAGGTGTGACTTGGAGGAAAGGGTCTGGGTTTCCCTGTCACTAGCAGAGGCAGGTCACAGGAGTGCTGGACTCCAGGTGGAGGCATAACCAGGTCATCCCATCCTGTTGGGTGAGACGAGGGGATTGATACAGCCTCTTACCACCTTTCCCATATGGCATGATGTGTGGAAAGTCTCTGCCTTTGAGAGTGTGCTCATGGGAGCACCTACCTCTTCTGCTAAAGGCAGGACTGGGATGCCAAGGGTTTTCTGAGAAGAGGAGTCAGATGGTCTAGGGTGAAGCCCACAGTGAAGAGCACACCACAAACCACAGTGCAGAGTCTGGATTTTTAAGTTGAAATTTTGAAGAAAGGCAGAGCAGAAACAAATAAAATAAAAGCTAGAAGAGACTGCTGCACACAGCCATGAGGTGTGCCCTGGTATAGATTTATGGTTCTGGGTTCCTCGTGCTTCATGCCTCATTCCTGTGTGATTCCTGGTTTCCTCCTTCTTGTATCTTCCCAAAAGAATAAGTGGTGCCCAAGGACTCCTAGTTCTCAGGTATTGGGTTTGAGGATCTCAGCATCAAGTGACAGGATTGACATGGTTGAATCAAGCACCTCATTTCTGCAAACTGAAGCTTAGAGGTGCTGTTTCCTGAAAATTATTTGACTAGTCAATAAGGTGTCTTAAGAGTAAGTCCCCAGGGCAGGAGTGGTGGCTTGAAAAAACTCAATAAAAAAGTGATTGTCTCTTAAAAAAAATAAAAAAAGAGTAAGCCCCTGAATGGTCCCCACTTCTTCTGGTCCCACAGAAAAAAGAGGGTAATAGTTATGGAGCTATGGAAAGAGAAACAATAAGAAGAGGGCGCACACTGGAGAACCAGGACCTCTTGGCACTTGAGCTTAGAACAAGAACCATGAAATTTAATCTTTAACTTTTTGAGTGTTCTGTTTACTTATCCGTAGAAAGAAATAAATGAGATTATAAAAATTTCCTCCTTTCATTCTTTTTCTTTCTTCCTCCTTTATTTCCTTCCTTCCTTCCTTCCCAACTCCCCACCCACCCATCATCACCAGCTACAGAGAAAATTTGACGATCTGCATCTTGGCTTCTTAAATACGTGTAATCATTTTCCCACCATCTGACCTGTAAATAACAGCTTTAATGAGGATTGTTGGGAAACATTCTCCAGGGATGGCAATGAATTGCAATGCAAATTCACCAAGCTCTCCTGCCGCCCTAATAACTAGAAGTGCTAACAATGAGAACTATTTTGGAACTTTTGAACAAGAGGCAAAGTGAAGCATGAAAGAAATCTCTGTAGACTTACAACAGTCATCTTCTGCATGCTGCATCTCACTTAAAAACAAATTTCTTGATTCAAAAAGATTAAAGTACTTTTACACTATCGGGACGTCCCATATCATTAGACTAAAATATTAAAAAATGTCATTCCAAACTATACTTCTAGGAAGGAAAAATCAATCTAAGTATGCAGGGCAATGTTTCTAAATATTGTTTTTCTTTAGAGTAGAGTCTCCCCATGATCCACATTCCCTACCAAAGTGGTACACTTGTGAACCTACATCAGCACATCATTATTACTCAAAGTTCATGCCTTACATTTGTTTTCACTCTTGGTTTCAGCAAATATATAATGACTTATATCCTGTTATGGTATCACATAAAATAGGTTAAAAAACTGCTCTGTTCTTCCAGTCTAATTGCTCCTTTCTCTCTAACTCCTGGTAATCATTAATAATCCTCTCCTGACCCCTGGTACTGGGGATTGAATCCAGGGACACTGAGCTATACTCCCATCCATTTTTATTTTGAGATAAGGTCTTCCTAAATTGCTGAAACTGACCTTGAACTTGTGGTTCGCCTGCCTCATTGGAATTGCAAGCATGTGCCTGCCACCATGCCCGGCAACTATGTTTTTCAACTGTCTCCACAGTTTTGCCTTTTCCAGAATGCCATGTAGGGGAACGGGCACAGCGTATCATCTCTTCGGTTGGCTCTCTTCATGTCTACTGTGCATCGCAGTTTCCTCCATGTCTGTGTGGCTTCACAGCACATTTCTTTTGTGCACTGAATAGTATTTCCCTGCTTGGATATACCACAGCTTGTCTTTTCATGTACTGGGGGATGTCTTAGCTATTTACATATTTGGCAATTATGAGTAAAGCTGCTTTAAACATCTACGTACAGTACACAAAGGTTTTTGACTCCTTCGACTAAGGAGCAGGTAGAGCAATTGATGAATCACATGGTCCAAAAGAAGCTGCCAGACTTCCTGAATGTCTTCCGAAGACATTCAATATACATCCCCACCAGCAATGCATGGGAGCTCCTGTGGCCCCACGTTTTCACCAGCATTTGGTGATATCTGTTCTGGATTTGGACCATTCTCTTAGATCTATAGTAATATCTCTCTAATTTGTCTTTCTCCAATTACATATGACACAGAGTATATTTTTATATTGTTATTTGTCATTCATATGTCTTCCATGGTAGGTATCTGTTGAGATTTTGACCTATTTTAAAATCTTGGTTTTTGCTTTCTTATTGTTGAGTTTTAAGAGTTCTTTGTATATGTTGGATAATAGTCCTTTCTCAGGTATATCTTTTGCAAATATTTTCTCCCAGTATGTGGTGTTTCATCTCATTCTCTTGACAGTGTCTTGCAGAGCAGAAGTTTTTAATTTTAATGAAGTCCAGCTTATTAATTATTTTTTATTGTATCCTGCCTTCAATGTTGTGTCCGAAAAGTCACTGTCAAACCCAACATTGTCTAGATTTTCTCTGATGCTATCTTTTAGGAGATATGATTAAACCTTAGACTGCTGCTAGGAGACTCTGCTATTTCTTTTTTCATTTCTGCCTTCTCCCAGGTAAGATTTTGTCACTATGATTTAACTATTGGCAGAAAACTGAACAAAGAGAAAGGCCCATATTCTCTTGACCATAAAAGCTGTGAAAACAGATAGCTTCTTCAAAGCTCTTTTTGTGACACAGCTGACCTGACCGAGGAGAGGCTGATTATCTTTATACCATTTAGTTAGCATTCATGCATTTTGTTGTATCATGTAGCATGTGGTATAAAAAAGTTAAACTTAAAATGAATTCTGAATACATCTAGTCCCAAGGGTTTAAGAAAACAGATTACGGATCTGGACCTTGTAATCTTCAAAGAAAGATACAAAGTTAATACGTTTCTGAGAAACAAGAAACAACAAAGAAAATTTCATTGCAGAATTAGCATACAAATCTTTTTATATAATTAACCTTTTCTTTCCTTTTCTTCTTTTTCTTTTTTCTCTTTCTCCAGATAAACTTCACTTTTGTTTTCTAAAACACTGATTTAATAAGAAAGCCAGTAACTATCCATTTCAGATGACAAAATATTCTTACCTTCTAGATGTGAACTGGAATAACTGAAGTGGCTTACATATACTTTAATTAAAATATTATAGTAGTTGTTAGGACTAATAATAATAAAAGAAGCATCAGTAATGAAAGTGGACACAGTTGCTGCTTGACTGGTTCTCTTAGTTCGTTTGTACTGCTATAACAAAATACCTGAGGCCAGATCACTTAAAAGGAAGAGAAATCTATTTCTTATAGTCCTGGAGGCTAGAGAGTCTAAGATCAACATGCCAGCTGGCAGGCTTAGCCTCCAGACAGTGAAGGTTGTTTTCTGCTTCCAGGATAATATCTTACTGCTGTATCCTTCAGAGGATAGGAAAACTGTGCCCCACAGAAGGAAAGCACTGAGTGCATGTGATAGTTCTTTTATGAGGACCTTAATCCCATTTATCACCTCTGAATAGCACATTGGTGACACTTGTATTTTGGAGAAGACTCTGTTGTGTCAAACCCACAACAGAGCTGAGAATTTGCATTAACCCTTGATAGAGTCAAACTAAGAGAACTTGTCAAAAAGACAGGGTCTGGCTGAGCCAGGAAGGGGAGAGGAGAGGGGTTCAGAGAAGTAGACCATAGTAGGTCGGTGCATTCAACAGCAGCTAGTGTGGGGTTGGTTTAGGGGAGTTTACTCCTGAGCGTGCCTGTGTGATCTGAGCCACTTCTGTTCTTCTGCTCTGTTCCTCGTCTTGGTTTCCATGGTTTTGCTCTCAGCTATAATGTACAGCCCTAAGACTGCATTTTACTCAATGCTAGTGACTTTCAAAGAGGATACCATACTCTCCCCAAGTGTACCTCACTTCCTCAAAAATTGATGGATTAAAGAAATATCAAAGGCATATAAAAATTCACTGATCCAAATATAAGGAGATTAGTCTTAAGAATCAGAACTAATGTTCCCTTATGAAATAAACAGATTCCACTAATCAAGAAGAAACTTTAAAATACCAAAATCTTTGCTCTTATAAAGATTTAAGAAAGCGTCTATCAAAAAAGGATATCTGAGATCAGAAAAAATTCTAGATTCAAAATATGGTTGTGAAACATTTAAATCAACCACAAAGGAAGAGGGGATAGTTAACTAGCTATTGCAGGAAAGGAAATTGGTGTTGAATAGAGGGATGATCCCAACATTTAGAAGTAATTAAAGCAGGTGAAAAAGGGAAAGGTTGAGAGAAGTGAAAAATAGATCTAGGAGATACAATCCATTTATAATAGAATTCTAGAAGTGGAAAGGCATATAAAAAAGTGAAGAAAAAATATACCATTTCCCTGTACAAAGGAAATATTTAGGTCTGTAGAACTAAATCCTTGACTGAGCATCCGCGTGAGCCAAGAGGAGGACCAAGCTCTTAGATATATTCCGGTGCTTTGCTTAAATTTCAAGGATTAAAAATCCGAGGATTTCTGATCAAAACTGGCAGGTTAAGCACATGCTATTAGTTTTATGCTCTCTTGAAATTTAATGAAAATGACAGTCAACAATGTTTAGAGACAAACACTGAACATGACAAACCAAATAGTGTGGAAGACAGTAGCAGTGAAATTTGGGAAATTATAAAGTAGATGGACCACTGTGACTGACACAGCTGGCTTAGGAAAATGGGGATGTAAATTGCTGAAAGGAAAAGCCAAGAAATACACTATTTCTTTCTTTCAAGAGCACTCCAGTCCTCAACCATCAATAATACTGTTGGGGGTGTTGTGGATGGTGTTAAGCTGCAATAAAGATCAGTTAAATTCTGTTCAGAATTCAAATAGCAGAAGAAGTATGTTATTTAAAGTTATGGAAATGCAGTTTAAAAGTCAGCAAAAATGTTCCCTGTCTTTAATAAAAATCCAATTGAAAAATTCTATAAATAACTAAGAAGAGGAAAGTAAAATTGTATCATAAAAATAAAAATAATTAATTTGGCCACAGCCTTTTGCTCCACACCCATAAATGCTAGAAGACAATGGAGCAATGTCAATAGAATTTTGAAAGAAAGTTATTGCAATCAAAATTTCTGAACCTGAGAAAAACCTATCTATATATAAGGGCAGGAAAAATGACTTAGGAAGTAAACCAATCACAACATGTCTTTATTAAGAAAAAAAATCTCAAGCAATCCTTTACACATCTAAGGAGTTAAGAAGAATTCTTTAATTCTGAGAATTGTAATTAAGCAAGAAAAGATTGATAAAGGTGGTAACTTTCATGAATAAATGTTAGCATCTTAACATTTGTAAAAATATGAATATAAAGCCTAATGTTATTTTTTTAAACATTTTTGATGGGTTAGAGGTATAAAGTATTATGAAAATAAATGTTTAGCATCTAGATACAAAACCCAATATTCTATCTCAAAAATTGTGTGATATAATGAAGAAAGAGCAGTAAAAGCATGTAGGCTTTAATGCTTCAACAGATAGTTCTTTATATGCAATCCTTATGGAAGACAGTAGGGATCTGATCCCTTTCTTCCTAACTAGTAGGGTATATGATGATGGCATAGGAGAAACAGCATACTATGCTTGTGTGCTTCACCGTGACAAAGAAATAAAAACTCAGGGTGCTTTTAGAAATGCAATCAGTATCAGAACAAAATAGAGTTGATATTTTCCTAGTCGAAAGAGTACAAAAAAAGAAAACAAAATATATTCAAAAGTCACAATGTTTTCTACATACTGTTTATGAAAGATGTTGTAAAAGTGAGTTGAACTATAAAGGTTTGTGGGCAGAGAAAAACTAAGGAAATGTGAAAAAAGGGCAGAAATATCTATAATGCTATTAAAGCTCAAATTAAAATTCATGTAACAAAGCATAGAGAAAAAGAGAGTAGAATGTTACTTAATATTGATTAGACAATACTATCTCAAATGAAGTTATAGTATTAATCTACTAAATAATATAGCACTAAAGTATTTCAACTATTAGGTTTATGAAGAGAAATTGAAGAATATACAATTGAGTTGACAGATTCAAAGACATAACTCTTTTGCGCAGCACAAATAGTTGGCAAATGAAATGTAGTGAAAAATAAGTTGAATAAATTGTATTAAGTTGTTGTATCAGCAACAAATGGAAAATACATTATTTTCCATAGTTCATGGCATTTTCACAAAATTATTTGTATCTTGAACCATAAAGAAAACCTAAATTTCCTATACTTGAAAATATACATTCTAGCTGGGTATGTTGGTACACACCTATAATCCGAGTGACTTGGGAGGCTGAGGTCAGAGGATCACAAGTTCAAAGCCAGCTTCAGCAACTTAGTGAAACCCTCTCTCAAAATAAAAAATTCAAGGGCTGGAGATGTTGCTCATTGGTGAAGCATCCTGGTACTAAAAAAGAAAAAAAAAAGCAGAAAGAAATAATAAAATCTACAATCTAACAATACAATGCAATAAAATTAGACATTAACAGAAAAAGGTAAAGTGGAAAAACTTTAATTTATTTAGAAATGGAAAGTAACAATCCCCTCTCCAAATTAACTTCTGTGTCAAAGAAGTTCAACCTGATATCACCATTTAAAATGCAATAATAAAGCAGCCAAAAATAAGAAGTGAATAATATAGAGGGTGCAGTTCTATATTTGAATGAAACATGACGAAGGAAATGCAATAACCTATGCATGTAACTTAAGAAGAGAAAAAATAAGTAAGCAAATAAAACCCAGGAAAAGCTGAAGAGAGAAGAAAACAGAACTGAGAAATTCAACAGTATTTGTTTTTATTCAAAAATATTGACGTGTATTTGGCAATGCAGTGGTGGGGGAATAGGAAATAAAAATGTTTAACAGTAGGAAAGAGAAAGATGGTAAAACTAGATTTACAAGAGATTTAAATAACTAAAAATACTCCTTACATCTGTAAGGGAAAATATTTAGACATCTTGATAAAACATGACCCTAAAAGAGTTTGAAACGACAGAGAAGAGATTTCTGGTTTTAGTTCTAACATGTAAAGAACTTAGGTGAGGTCGTGCCTGTGTTATGAGGGGAAAAATGTTGAGCAAATTGAAAACGAACAATTTTTCTTAGATCCATCAGAAATGAAGTTGCAGGGGAAGCTGCCACCCCCAAATATGGAGAGACAGGTAAATCCAGAGGGTCAAAACTGAGAGCAACAATATTAAAGCACATGCTACTAGAGTCAGTAACTGGTAGGAAGAGTCAAGCAGTAATTCTAATGAATTTCTGGAGGCAGAGCATGAACCAGAGTGTTTCTGTCAGCTTTTCCATTGCTGTGGCTAAAAGACCTGATAAGAACAATTTTAGGAGGAAAAGTTTATTTGGGGGCTCACGGTTTCAGTGGTCTTAGTTCATAGGCAGTTGGCTCCATTCCTCAGGGCTGGGGTGAGGCTGACCATCGCATCAGAAGGCATGACTCCAGGGAGCAGAGAAACTCCATGCCAGATACAAAACATATACACTAAAGCACATCCCCAATGACCCACCTCCTCCAGCCACACCCAACCAGCCTACAGTTACCCTATCGGGATTAACGCACTGATTGAGTTAAGGCCCTCATAGCTCAATCATTTCACCTCAGCCTTCCTGGATTGTCTAAGGTGAGCTTTTGAGGGACACCTCACATTCAGACCATAACACAGTGAGAGTGAGAAATTCCTGAAAGCCACAGTCTTAAGGGAACCAACACGTTCCTGGACATCACCTCAAGAAACTACTCAGGATTCTTGTGATGTACTAAGAAAGATCTGGCTTAGGGACAGGCAGGAAGACAGTTATACTGTGAAACATCCAGAACATTCTTCACAACAAAGACCTAGTCTTCAAGGAGCAATTCTTACCAAAGTGTTACTCAACCTGAGGAAGGACATATCTCCCCTTCAGACACCTCTGGACTCCTGTCTTTTATAACACAGAGAAAAATCTAATAAATCCAGGTACACACACACACACACACACACAAATTACTAAATTTCTAGAACCCTCATGCCAAACTTTTATGATCATTCCAATAATTCCAACAGGGCTCCAGCTTAACAATTAATTATTGCTAAAAACAAACAAACAAACAACAATAACAACAAAAAACCCAGACTCTTTCTGAAGAGATACAATAAGACTTTGGGGGAGTCATAAATATGGATGCAAAGGAATTTGAAGTCTCTAACAGCTACATTAAATAATCAACCTATGAGTCATATTAGAACAAATGCTCTCATCAAGGCCTATTTACCTCTGTTTCTAATACACAACATGCCTGACTTTTAGCAAAAATACAAAACAAGCCAAAAACAAAAAAAAAGAAAAAGTAAAATGGCCTAGGAGACAAAGCAGGCATCATTAGAACCAGACTCAGATATAACACAGACATTGGAATTATCAGACAGGAAATTTGAAATAACTATGATTAATGCATTAGGGCTCTAATGGAAAAAGTAACAACAGATAGATAATGTAACGGAAATTCTAAGAAAGAATGAGAAGAAAATGCTGGAAATCCAAAATACTAACAGAAATGAAGAATGTCTTCTTTGGTCATTAGTAAATTGCCATATCTCATCATGGCCTGGATATGGTTGAAAAAAATCAGTGAGCTTCAAAATATATTAATAGAAACCTCCCAAACTAAAGAATAAAAAGAGAAAGAGAACATTCAGGAATCAGAAGATTACTTCAAAAGGTGACCATATAGATACAATTGGGCTACCAAGAGGGAGAACAAAGAAGAAGAAATACTTGATGTAATAATGATGAAGTTTCAAAAATTAATGAATATGCAAAAATCATAGATAAAGAAAGCTCAGAGAATATGAAGCAGCATAAACGTGTAAGAAAATATACACTAAGATATATCATAATCAACCTGCAAAATCAAAGACAAAGTCTCAAAAGAAACTAAAGAAACTCACCTTACCTATAAAGGAACAGAGTAAGAATTTCGGTACAGTTCTTGTCAGAAACCAGCCAATCAAATAGAGAAGGCAGTAAAATATTTACAGTTGAAAAAAAAAAGAACCATCAATCTAGAATTCTATGGGCAGCAAAATTATCCTTCAAAAGAGAAGGGGAAATAAAGACTTTCTCAGACAAACAAAAACTAAGGGAATTCACTGCCAGCAGAGACCTCACAAAAGAAGATATACAGATGGCAAACAAGCGTATGAAAAGATGTTCAACATCATTTGTCATTAGGAAATTACAAATTAAAATAATAATGAGATACTACTACAATTCTATTAGAGTGGCTCAAATCTAAAACATTGACAATATTAATTGCTGGCTAGGATATAGAACAACAGGAACTCTCATTCATTGCTTGTGAGAATGCAAAATGGTACAGCCAATTTGGAAGAGAGACTGGCAGTTTCTTTCACAGCTAAACATAGCTTTACAATGCTATTTAACAACCACACTCCAGTTATTCGCTTAACCAAGTTGAAAACTTAAGTCCTGAAAAAATCTTCGCACAAACGTTTATAACAACTTTATTCATAATTTCCAAAATCTGAAAGTAAACAAGATGTCTGTCTATTGATGAATATAAACTGCTTACAGCCTTATGATGGAATACTATATAGCAATAAAAAGATCTGCACTCTCAAGCCATGAAAAGACAGGAATAAATTATAAAGGTGTATTTGTAAGTGAAAAAAAAAACCAGTCAGAAGATGTTATGTATTATATTATTTTAAGAAAAGACAAAACTATAACCTTTAAAGGATAAATACTTGCCAGGAGTAAGGGTAGAGATATAGGGTTGAATAGGAGATGCACAGGAGATATTTTTTGGGAGTGAAACTAATGTTATGATAATGCAAATGTGCATACCTGAAACTATGAACTTGTCACAACCAACAGAACTTAACAGTGCAAAGAGTGAATCTTAATCAGATTTTCAAAATTCATTCAGAAAGTGAAGAACAACAGGAAGGCATGCAGAGTGTAATGAAACAGGCTGTTTTACAAAAGTATGAAACCACCTCATGAAAAGTTTAGGGTAAAACAGGGCTGATCTAAGTAATTTTCAAAAGAAGTGGTATCTGTAAGACCAAAGGCAAAAGAATCTACACAACATTGTATTCTGGTTGGTAAAATGATTTCCTCACTCAAGTGATAGCTGTTAACACCAACAGCAATAAATCAAATCAATATTAGGTATACTTGATAGGATGTGATGAAAATTGCACTTCTACCCCAAACCGCAGTCCCTACTCAAATAATGTTAAAAACTCCAAAAACCCTGACAGAGGGACTGTACAAAATGCCTGACCAGTGTGAAATACTGTGATAGCCAAAAGAAGCCGAAGGCAACATGATGACTA
>PVKS010046510.1:0-13253 GCA_004027875.1 Aplodontia rufa
AAAAAAAAAGAGTTGCCTTGAGAATGACATTAGATTTGTGAATGGAAAACCCTCCAGCCCTTTTTTTGGAGAAATGATTCAATGTCTTCTTCAGAAGACACTGGGAAGCTGTAAGTGTAAGACTATAGGATGTGTTGGGGAGATCAACATTCAAGGAGGTGGATCCTTTTAAATACAGCATCATCCAAACCTTATAAAAAGAGCTGGGGAAATGCTCCCTCCACTCACATACTTCAGTAACCACAGTGTCCTGTCACTTTGGGAGGTGATAAGTGCAGCAACTTAGCAAAAACTTGTCTCAAAATAAAAAGTAGAAAAGGTTGGGGATGTGGCTCAGTCAGTAAGCAACCGTGAATTCAATCCCTGATAACAACAGCAGCAGCAAAAAAAAAAAAAAAAAAAAAAAAAAAAGTGTAAGACCAAGAAGTGAGTACTATCGCCTGATCGCCTGATGGTTAGCGGTGCAAGCTCTAGAAACATTTTTCCTGGTAGGACTCCTGACACCACAACTCCAAAGCTCTGTAACACTGAGTAAAATGTGTGATTTTTCTGATCCTTGGTTTACCTGCCTTTAAAATGGTGATAAACAGATCTGTTGTAATGAATGAAATGATCCCGTAAAGCCCTCAGCATGGTGTCTGGAACACAGTGCACATTTAATGTATATTAGTATTATTTATACTGATGCTATGACCACTTTAGGGACTAGGATAGCAAAGCACATCACAGTAAGCCTTTGCTCCCTAACCTGTGGTTTGCTTTTGCTTATTTGCAGAGCACATCCCAGTGTTCAAGGGGAGCACATTGTTTTGGGGGGAATCCTGGAAGGTGCTTCTCAGCTACTGAAGAGGCAAAACCTGTATGGCCTAATATGGAAATCACTGGAGTCAGGTGGCTATTGAGAAGCTGAAGTGCCCCTTGCCCAAGTGAGAGCTGCTCTTAGCATTAAATATGCTCGGGAACGGAAAGACTTCATGCAAAATATGCAAAATAGCCCAGTAATGTATTACATGTTGAAACATTAGCATGGTAGATATATTGGATTAAATAAGTGTATTATTAAAACTGTTTGCTTCATTTTACTTTTTTTAGATGGCTACCAGAAAGTGTAAAATTGCCATTTCTATTGGACAGCACTAGGTCGGGATCCGTATGTCCTGTCCAGTACATCTACAGCTTTTTCAAAATACTTTTATAAACATTTCTTTACGTTTCTGGGAAGAAATTATCTTCCCTTTTTACAAAAATAGAGTGAGGGGGTTGGAGCAGTTGGCTCAGCAGTTGAAGTGCTTGCCTACCATGAGCAAGGACCTGGGTTCAAACCCCAGCACCACATGCACAACTAAGTGTCAGAGAAACAAAGACCAGATGAAAAATAAATAAAATTGATTCTCTCTCTTTTTTAAAAAAAAGAGTGAAAATGGAAGCAAAATTCCCAAAGTCTTTCTCCATGTCCTATATGAAGAAAAAAAATTTTTTAATAGAACAGAAGGTCTCACTACAAAAACCTCATGAAAAGCTAAATAAATTTGATTTTCTCTTTCTCCTTCTCACTGTCCCTCTCTTAAAAAAAAAAAAAACACCGAAGTTTTCCAACATAACACCATAACTCCTCTCCCACTACTCAGAGACAAACACTGTTTATACATAGTATGTACACGCACGCACACAAATTTTTTCTTAGCGATGCTATTAATTTCCTCAGTGTCACCTATGTAACCAATATTAACACTACTTTATTTTTTCTCAAGATTCTCTTATAGTAGAGCATCCACTTTTACCAGACCTCCTAGTCCATGAAAAAGTAGCAACCCTCAGAGTGACTCAATTATTGAGCCAGGTCCTGAGCTTGTGACAAAAATTTAAGGTTGTTTTCAGAAGAAAAAGTAGGATAGGTTTTCAGAAAGTAAGGAGGATTTGGTTCCAGCCCTCTTTTCCCATAGTGGTACTGTTTGTGAACACAAAGGCTACCTCTGGTTTGCAGCACAGGATAATCAAAGGACGAATGTCTCTCTTGCTATCAAGAGTCTCCCAACTTCTGTAACTTGGAAATGGCTTATAGACTTCCCAAAGTCCAATATCAATATAGCAAAGATAAGGAGAATCAAAGTTGATCACATAGATACTATAACATTAACTACATAAAGGATGAATTTGATAGTTGACAAGCTTTTTCTATAAGGAGCTAGATAGTAAGTATTTTAGATCTTGTGAGCCAAACAGTTCCTGACGTAGCTCCTTAACTCAGCTGTGGTTGTGCAAAAGAATCCACAGACGATACCTAAATGAACAGACGTGCTCACATTCCAATAAAACTTTACAAAAACAGGCAGTGGGCCCATTATGCCCAATTGTGTTGTTTGCCAACCCTTGGATTAAAGTTTCTTATCAATGATATTGCATTCCAATTGTAAAGAGCCTATTGAATTTGCACAAGAAAAGGAAATAGATATTAACAGTGAGTAGCGTTCTCCCTATGCTCTAGTAGTGAAACCCCATAACATCTATGGGTTCAAAGGAACAGAAAATGAGCTCTTGTAACCCAAACATTTCACTTCCACCATCTTGAATTGTCACATGTGAAATTTTGGAGGACACCTCACACTCAAACCATACCAATCTCCTCCTATCTCATGTAATCATTGTTCATGTACACATTGGCCCTTCATTCTTTAGAAAAAGGAACTATACCAGTCATCTTCCTATCTTTACCTTTGATGCCCTCCAAACAGAAGGTGCCCAATATTATTCTCACTAAAACTGCAGTTTAGAGACAAAGAAGCATACATGTCCTAGACGTAATTTTGAGAGTATGAGACTGCTTTATCCCCAAACTTTAGCTGTAGGTTGAATTTAAAGCCAGCTCTATTTAAGAGATCACTTGGCAAAATGCTGACCTACCACGTGAATAGATGAACATGAAATATGGCAAACATCAGGTATCTTTTCGGGAAGACTACAATCAAAGGATAAATGGAGATGACTGGGTTTGCACTCAAGATAAATGGCCAGGCAAGGTGAGGTTTAGTGATGAATGAACTGGGATTAGCATTGCAAGCGTGATAGAGAAAGGCTTTCTATTTTTGACACTTAAAAACCATTACTCTTGGTTAACATCTGCCACAATTAATCACTCTATCCCTGTGTTTGCTCAGAGAACATTGTTTGGATCTTAATTTTAGCACTGATTTTAGTGTATCTTCTATTATCCAGAGATGTATAAAAATATGTCTTTCTACTAGACCATGATTCCCTCCAGAGTAAGGATTGTTTCAACTAATTTTAGTATCATGGTGGAAAATCCAGAATTTGTACAGGGCAGTGGTTTGGGGAATGGAAGTCTAAGGCCAGACAGTGAGAGAAAAGAGTTTGTGAGTTTGTGGTCTGGGTGTGCATTGCAGAATGTTTTTCACATAGATTTTATATTCATGTAGTTGTAAGTGTTAGAGGTTATGGAGAAACAGCAAATCCTTGGTAAACCACCCTTGGCTCCAAAAGAGTCCCCAAAGTGCCTTGTACACAACTGTTTGAATTGAATATTTACATTTCAAATATCAAGGGAGTAGAGAATATATTGTTCACATGGCCTTTCTTTTGTGAGAAGTTGCTGTGCTTGGAAGACATATTTTGATGAGTTCTACTGACCACATTCTTCTAAGCATGGTGGATTCTACGTACAAGGGTCTGTCTTTGGTGTTGCTGGGGATGGGTATGTAGTTTAAGATTAGGTATTCAGATACAGCTGAGACACTCAGCATAACAGAGGGGAAAAATTCAAAGGGCCATGCTATAGACTGAACTGTGTTACCCCAAAAATTCAAGTTGAAGCTTTTCTCTCCACTGTGACTGTACTTGGAGCAACATGATATTGTACAGGAAATAAATAAAGTTAAATGAGGTCATATGGGTGGAGTCTTGTTCTGATAAGATCAGTGCCCTTATAAAAAGAAAAAATACTGATGGGCCAAAGAAAGAGATCCTATGTCCCCTAAACACACACACACACACACACACACACACACACACACACGCATGCACACATGCACATACACAAATCCTTTGGTGACACAGCTGAAAATAAATACTAGAGAGCAGAAATATCTTAAGGTCACTTAAAATTTATTTCTTGTGGGATATGCAATGTAATCCTGCTGAAAACACAGAGACCTGAACCGCAAAGACTTGTGCTCCAGCGTGAAGAGCTGAGTTGATGCAGATGAGTGACTTCCCAGCCAGAGATGACATTTTCCAGCTTCCTTGCATCTACTTAGGCCCATATCACTAGTTTTTGCCAACAGACCATAGGTGAAGTAAGGCATGACCTTTGGGAAGAAGAGGTTAAATATTTGATGTTCAATCTCTTGGTCAGAGGTTGGTAAACCTTTTGGAAAAGGGCAAATAATAAATATTTGTAGCCTTCACAGGCTCTCCGGGCTCTGCTGCAACCATTTGAGTCTTTCATTTTTTGCCAAAAAAAAAAAAAATCACCATAGAAAAGAAAATATACAAACAGATGAGTATGGCTATGTTCCAATAAAACTTTACTTATGGACATTGAAATTTGAATTTCATATAATTTTCACATGCCACAAGCTATTATTCCTTTTTGAAATGATTTTCAACCACTGAAAAAAATGAAAACCATTATTAACCTGGAAACCATACAAAACTGGCTGTGGACTGGGTTTTGCCCATGGTCTGTAATTTGCAGGCCTTGCTCTTGGTTATTTTTTCACACTATGTCACATCAGTTGGACACAGACAGCTCAATAGAGGACACTGACGTCCCAGGCACCAAAAGACTAACAAGAGGAAAGGAAAATGATCCATTTGAGCTGTGTAAGACAATTGCACAAGAAAGAAGGTTATAGAGTGAGCCATAAATAAACCTTTATTTTGTTAAACAGAGATTTGGGATAATTACAGGAGTAGATAACCAAGATGCTGCTTACTCTAATAAAATCTTTCCTCCACTCTTTGTCCCAATAAAATTTTTAAAAATCTACTTTGTTCACTAAACTTTGGGGGCTTGAAGATGGCAGCAAGGGGATTGTAGATATCTAGGCTATGTAATAATTTGTATGAGTTAATTTCTACATCAATGCATTCTGGAGATAGCTGAGTCTTTGAGAATAAGAAGAGCACACTAAAGCTTGCCTGAATTATACACTTTCCCATCTATTTTAAAGTACTCTCTGAGGACTACAAATTAACACCTCATTTATCCACACCATTCACCTATCTCTTTGACTACCTGCAGCATTTCTTATAGTAGTTGTTTGGAATTTACCCCATCCTTTCTTCCTCAATGTGTCAGTCATATCCCTATCTCTCCTTCCATTAACTGGCAAATGACATTACTTACCACAAATCCAGGGATTCCTAATCATTATTTTCTAATCAGCTCCTCTCTTCATTGATCAACAGTCTCCTCATTTCCATAATATGCCTCTGCCTCAGTACCAACCCTTCCTCTCTCTTCCCTTTTCTTCTCCTAAAGACAGAGGCTCCTTCCCTACTGGACAAGTGGACCTTTGTCCTCTCTCCCTTCCCCTTCCTTTTTCAATAACACCTTTAAATTCTCTGCTTCAAATTGATTCTTTCCTTCCACCTTCAATGCCATAATCTTTTCTAACCTTTCATATAGAAAAAAAATGTTTCTTTGAATTCTACAACTCAAACTTATGGTTTCTCCTTTCTCTATCAAGCCAATTCTTGATATGCAGTTTCCCTTTCTTATACACACTACCATCTTTTGCAATCAGTAATCTGTCTTATATCATTGAAACAGCTCCTCAGGTCTCCAATGACTTCTCTGCTGGCAAAGAAGAGGACTTTCCCAAGTCTTATCCATCAGAACTTCTGCCGATTTTGACATCTGCAGACTTAGAACATCACATGTCCTAAGTCCACAGGGTCCGATTTGTTGCACTGGCTAGATTGGTTCTGGGTATGCCTCAGCAGAGGAGTGACAGTTTAGACATGAATCTGAGTGTCAGTTCAGGCAACAGAAGAGTGTGCAAATTGCTAGAGTTGCCATCCAGTGTACACATGTGTGTTCACACAAATTAAAGTGATTGAGAAATTTAATCACCTCTGACAAAGCCAACTCCTTCAGGAAGTAGAGGAGAAACAGGAGAGAACAGGAAAAATTTTAGAAAAGTAAGAAAAAGAAGAAAATGACAAGTATCCCTCTGTCATCGTGCTTTTATAGAAGTCAGTTGAATAAAATAAAATCACTGGTACTTGACATTTTTGACTTACAAAAAATGGCTATATCATTGATTGATCTGTTATGTGGAGTAGCTATTTATTCTAACTTCCAATCTTCGGAGGTCTGGAACTTACTCATATTTTATCTCCAGAGCTTGCATTCATGGGATCATTGTTTGTTGAAGTGAGTCAGAATTCAGTCAAGGGTAATGAATGTACATTGGAAAATCTGGATTCAAGTCAGCTATGCCACAACAATACATGCCAAGTTACCTAAGTCGCCTTTGACCTGAGTTAGTGCTCCTCATCTGCAAAATAGGAAAGGGTTCTTCAAGGATCAAATAGCATTGCATATATGAAAGAATTTCATCATCTATAAAAAACTGTGGATCTTTATGTAATTTATAGCCAGGATTCACACATTACAAATGCTTTTCAGATGAACTAAAACTGAAATAAGACAAAACTACCAGTGTAATCTCCATACATTTTTCTATTTCACAGATAAATAAAGGGGGACTTGGAAGGGATCAACCTCAGGTCACATATGTATAATGTGTGTCTGCTTCTAGGAATTTCTTAGGCTATTAACCTATTCATTCATTCCACACACCATTTTAAGGTAGATCACTTAAAAAGCTACGCTGTTTCCATGCTCAGCTAAATACTTTGGCCCTGAGAAGCTCATAAAATTTTTGACACTGAAACATTCCATCATCAGCTCCCAAAGCACAAGGATTCTTCCAGATACCACTTGGAGCTTTGCTCATGTCTTCCACCCACCAATGCACAGACTAACCCGAGCCTCCAGTTTGCAAAGATCTCCTGGACCCCTCCTGTTACATCAAGTGCTTTTGACTCCATCCCAAGGAATCCTTTTCACCTCTGTTTTATTAAAATCATTTTATCATATTACAACCTTTCAAGAAGACACAGACTCTCACAGGGAAATAAATAGAACCAATCTATTTTATATCATCAAAGTTCTTGAATGATGAAGATATGAAATACCAATTTCTTTTTTTCTTCTTGTTCATCATTGTGCAGAAGGATTATTGAAGCTAATTGAAGCCTGTTTCATTTTTCTCCTATTGATGTGGGTTTTAGCTGAAGTGGAATGAAATATATCTTATATGAAGGGAGATTACTTTTACAAATTAAACCAATGTATCTTACTGAGTTCTATTTCCAGATATGTGACCTTATTATACTTCATAATTAAAAATGAGAGCAATAAATACATGCTAGCCAAGATTCCTTCTAATAATGCCTGCTGGATTTGAATTAAGTTTGGTCTTGACCATTAAAACATCACAAGGTACCCTGTGGGGAATTGTGATGGAAAGCTCCCCATTGTATCAGACATCCTTGGCCATTCCAATCGGGGTGTCAGCCCTGTGTATTCCTAGTAAATAAAAGTCTCCTGAGGATTCTTATTGGTGCTATAAAGGAAGAAAATATGCTTCTCAATATGGTCGCCTACAAGGTGAGAGAGAAGAAAGGGAAATGAGAGGATTGAAGGAGAGAAAGACAGGCAGGCTTGTAATCATTTGAATGAAGAAGAAAGGGTGGGAAAATAGAAAAGTTAGGGTTCTGGGGTGAGGGCGTAAGTGGGCTGGAGCAGGGAAAGGTGGAAAGGTGGCTGGCAGAAGGGGCCACAGGAGAAGAGTACGAATATCATGGACGATCTGAACCAAAGGAGGGAGATGTGCTGTGAAATTCTTAGGAAATAAATCCAAAGATTTTTTAGAACATCAGAAAATAATGCTGAGAGCTAGCAGGGAAGAATTGAGTGGATAAAGAAAAGGCATCAAGTGTAATAATAATAATAATTATTATTATTATTATTCAGATTTGCCAATAAAGCAGGACAATGCTAACTAAACTCAGCTCTGTAGTTTCTCCTGGAATAGTTTCCTTTGTGTTGAAATCCTGAGGATTATAATACTAATATTAGAAATGGGTTCCTTTAAGAAAATACATCTAGAATTAGTAGTATGTGGCCCATATGTAGTACAGCTGTGGCATGACATAGACAAGGGAAGTGAAGGACAAAGTGCTGTAATCCCAAATCAAGTTGGAGCTCTGTTGGTTAAATCTCTGCATTTTATCTCCAACCACATTTGCTCTGCATCCACGGTTGATCCTGGTAGAGATAGTTAAAATGTTTTTCATTTTCTAAGTGCAGCTGAACTTTGATCCCAGGCAACATAAATTTCAAACCCTTCAGAGTCTCTAAAACAATTCTGCACTTGAGAATCTCACATCTCCAGCACCTTTCTTGCTCTCCTTTGCATTACAGAACACATTGATTGTACTTTTAAATAGCAAACAATCTGTTACCTTGGAGATGGATGAAATTTCAACTATCACCTGATCCAAATTCAAAACATCCACCCACAATGTTGAGCTGCCATTCATAGTGGACCACTTGGGTAGACTATATCAGTGACCAGTTCTGATTGTCCATGTTTTCATCCTGCTGAAGAGTTATATCAACTCAAGCAAAGTTTTAAAACCATCCCATGCCTGTCAACTATGAATTCACCAGTCCTCTGTTTATTCATAGTTTTGCATTTTGTTGTTTCAGTTACTCAAAGTCATCTGCGGTCTGAATATATTAAATGCAACATTCCAAAGTTAACAATTTATAAGTTTTAAATTGAATGCTATTCTAGTTAGCTTGGTGAAATTTCTCACTGTCCTGCTTCATCCTACTCTGGACATGAATTATTCCGTTGTCCAGCATAACCATATGCTACCTACCCATTAGGTAGATAACTAAGTCATCATCCTGGTTTTCAGAATGATTGTCACAATCTCATAGTGCTTGTGTTCAGGGAACTTTTATTTACCTGATTTGTCTGTTGATAATTTTTTCCTTTCATAGTTACTGTTCATCTCTTACTGTGTCTAGTTTTTAAACTAAGTTTTATTATAGGGGGTATGTATAAATGAGAAAAATACAGTATATAAAGGATTCAATGTGATCTGCAGTTTCAGTCATCATTAAGGGTCTTGAAACATACCCCACAATGGTAAGAGTGGGCAAAGATAGCCAGCTGGTAGATAATAGATGATAGATAGATAGGTGGATAGACAGATCATAGGTAAGTAGGTAGATGGATGATAGACAAATACATAATGACAGATAGTAGGTATGATATCTAGGTAGATATGGTAGGTAGACAGATATAGATAGATGATAGACAGATATAGGTAGATGATAGAGATAAATGATAGAGACAGGTAAATAAATGAATATATTTAGGCTTCCCCAGAAAGATTCAATCTTTTCTTGAGGTTTATCTGTTTTTTTGATTTCCATGAAATACTTCAGGATACAAAACCCCTTGCTGCTTAAGCTAACAATTTAGTCTGTTTTATGCTGCTCTAACAGAATACCACAGGTGAACTAATTTGTAATGAACAGAAATTTATTTGACTCTTAATTCTAGAGACTATGAAGTTCAAGAGCATGGAGCCAGCATCTGGCAAAGGCCTTCTTCTGCACAACCTCTCAGAGGAAGGCAGAAGGGCAACAGTGTGTGTGTGTGTGTGTGTGTGTGATTGTCTTTTCCCTATTGTTTTATTCTATCCATGCCCCCAGATGAAAGGATTATGCTCACTCATATTGAGGGCAGATCTTCCTAACCCAGTCCACCTGTTTCCACACAATCTCTTCTGGAAACACCTTCACCATCATTCCTAGAAGTAATGCTTTAACCAACTCTCTAGATATTCCTTAACCCAGTCAAACTGATGCCTAAAACTAACAACCATAGTCAATTTGGTATTTCTGCAACCTCAAATATCATTAAAGAGTTTTTAGTAGGCAATGCAATCTCTTATCTTTAAAGCCAGTTTCTCACATTTCATTTCAAACTTCCAGAGAGTATTTAAATCCATCCCCTGTATAGAAAAGAAGTCTAACCTTTGGAATAAGAAGAAGGCTTGAAGGTTCACGATGAAGGTATGGAGACCCTCCTTTGAGGTTGACATCATACATGAACACAACTCAGCAACAAGCGAATGGATAAGGTTTGAGCATAGGAAATTTAAAAACAGCCCCTGTGATTGCATCTGCAGCCAGGGTGGAGGACCACAGCCATAGGCTATGAGAAATACGAGCTTTTTAGGTGTCTTCCAGCGGTGGCTCACATTTGCGGGGCCATACTGCAGCCTAGCACCGTGAAAAGTGCCAGGGCTTCAGCACTAAAACAGACATAGATTAGACCCTCAACCATCGCCATGATAGCTGTGTGACCTTGGGTAAGTGATTCAGCATTTCTGAGCTTTGGTTACCTCACTTGTAAATGAATTGATACAGGTTCGTAATCCTGATGATGGATAAGCCACAGAAAACACCCTGTGGCTCTTTCTGGAACATTTCTGGGAGATATTTCAGGTAGGAGGCCAAATGATAGATTAGGGCGTTTATCATGCCTCTCCCATCTTCATCAATCTCACGCATAGGGAGAGTCAAGTGCAGGACCCCACCTCTTACTTCTAATTCTTATCATGCCCCCAGATCATCATGTTCTGTCACCATCTTTCTCCTCAGGGACTCCAATCACTGGCCAGAAAACAGGGTGACCAAACTTACCCTCCCTGGGTGCAATCAAGCCTCATCTAGAGAAAGCTCTGATGTGCCTTTGTGTCCTCTGCAAAGTGCAGACACAGACAGCTCCAGGAAATATCTGAGCATCAGCCCTGCTCTTCAGCATGGGGAGAAGGACAGCAGCAGGTCACTGCTTGAGAGAATTCCTGCCTATCCAATTGTCAAGTATATCTAAAAAGAACAGAGGGTGGGAGGAAGGTAGCGGAAGGGGAAATGCTGGAACTCAGTTAAAACAAGGTATATCCAAGTTTTCAGAAGTATGTCATTGTACACACTATTGTCCCATATATTTAAAAAACACATTTTTCATAGGAATTATGTCAGTATACTTGGGTATATTAGAATAAATACATACCCCTGAAAGAGAGGCAAGGGACCAGGTGACAGGAGGAGGGGAATAGGGGAGTGCTGGTGGGATGTCGGCCAAATTATATTGTTATATTGTGTGCATCGACGAACACGTGACAACAAATCCCATCATTCGTACAACTATGTTGCACCAAAACAAATTTGTTTTTAAAAAAAGTATTCCTGCTTCCTTTCACCTGTCTTGACACCGTCATGAGAAGGACTCTGAGTCTCCATGACTGGGCCACACCAGCTGAGACCTACAAAGTCTAATGTGAACATAATTAGGCCAGGACTTTGGCAGCCAAATGTGTGCTGTCGTTTTTAAGCAGAAGCCATGGAGAGCTGAATAGAAGCAGAGATGTGGTCTTGGTAGAGATGTGCCTGGAGTCCCTCAGAACTCTCAGTGCCATGGCGTATCTTTCCTCTACAATACTGTTATTGTGTGCAAATCTTCCTTTGCCCAGAGTGGATTTGATTCTGGAAAATAACTAAGATCTATTCAGTGCCTAGCCTTGCGAAAAGGATGGCAATTAAGCAGTTATTAATCGCACTATGGTTAATAAACAAGGGCAAGTTGGATATTGATTTATCTGAACACAAATCATAAAATGCTTCTAAGAAAAATCAGAAATGCAGGCACACGAGCCTTCCCACACGTTCTTGCTTCCTGAGGGAATGAGAAATGAATAAATACATGCTGAGGGCCTACTGTGTGCCAGGTACTTTCCATACACAATCTTGTTGAACACTCCTAATAATCCTATGTGCAAAGTTTGTTAACAGAGGAAACACACATTCAGAGATGGACAAATAAAATCCAAAGAACTTAGTAACGGGTAATATCAAAATCCTGACAACAAAACACTTCAATGAATCAAAGAGAAACACTTTAAAATAATATAGATTAAATTCACATGAAGATTTAATAGCTATTGATGACTGTCTACTAAACAGCAGCAATTCTTATTCATCAAGGACATGAATAGGAAATAGCTGGATAAATAGATAAACACCATAGCAGATTTTAATTCGCTTTTCACAGTCCACAAAACAGCCAGTAAAATGTTAAAAAAGCTAACAAAGGGCCTGGAGCAGTGGCTCGGAGGTGGTTATGGCACTTGTCTGGCATGCACATGTACACGAGTTCAAATCCCCGCACCACAAACACAGCTAAGTGTCAAAGCAACAAAAGCCATGTGAAAGGCTCAATAAAAATTGATTCTCTCTCTTCTCTCACTCTCTCTCTCACTGTCCTCTCTTTGAAAAAAAAGCTAAGGAATATAAAAATAGAAATATAATCAAATAATTGATATATTTATCCATTTATTATATACAGCTACCTCTATACCTTAGGAGCTGAAAAATGTGTTTTCACTGCAAGAGTTCATGAATCACTGGCAAAAATCTAGTTTTGAAGCCAGAAAGTAAGCCTCCATAATACCCTAAGAAGAAGTTTAGAAGGAGTCATCAGAGCTGTGAGTGGACAATGGAGGGGATCCTGGACTAGGATCAGCCATAACTTACTTTGTCAATATCCATGTATGCATGAATATGTAACAATGATTCCCTCCAATATGTAAGACTATGTGGAGCAAATAAAAAAAAAAAAGAAATCGTCCTCTCAAAACAATGGAATACAACTAAACACAATGACAAAAGAGCATTAAAAAAAACAATACTCAACCATCTGGAAAATTTAAGACATTTAATAATCTTTGAGTTCATTATAAATAGCTAGCAAAATAAAGATAAGAAAGGACTACATACCAGAAACTAGGGGATACTGCAAGAGCAGAAATCAGAGGCAAATCTTCAGCACATACACTCTTAGATTAGAAAAATAAATGAGTAACTTAAACAGCCAAACTGACATCTGTAACTCATAAAATAAAGTAAACCAAAATTAATCAACCAACAAGAAGAATGAGGGAGACAGAAAAATGTCTACCTCTACTAAAATCAATTGCACATTAATCAAAATGTGAGCATTAAAATTAAATGATTAAAAATTGCTGTTTCCTTGTCATAAAGAAGGATATTCCATAAAAGGGAAAACTGAAGTACTTGA
>PVKS010046511.1:0-13253 GCA_004027875.1 Aplodontia rufa
GATAAGATGTAATGCTTTACAATCTAATACTTTTTTAGAGTTATAATGGGAAGGGGAAGGGAGGGATAAGGGAGGGTAATGGGGGGGCACTCCTGGGGATAATTGCAATATCCAGAATATATTCACATTTTATACACATTTTATATTATTTTGTTAAAATCTTGTAAGGTTGTTCAAAAATAAAAAATTTAAAAAAAAAGTTGCAAAGAATACTGTCTCAGCATTTCACTGAGAAAATTGCTGCTTATGCTTATAACACACAAACAAGAGCTATGTTGCACATAAAGATAGCATGAACATCAATTATATATATAAAGGGTAATTAGTTAACACTTTTTTTAAAAGAGAGGTGAGAGAGAGAGAGAGAAGAGAGAGAGGGAGAGAGAAAATCAATTTTTATCGAGTGTTTCACATGGCTTTCATTGCTCTGACACTTAATTGTGTACACGGGTGCTGGGGTCTGCTCATGCCTGGTAAGTGCTGTAACCACGGAGCCACTGCTCCGGCCCCTGGTTAATGCTTTTAAATAGTGATTATAAATCCTTTATACATATCAGTAAACTCAATTGTGTTTTACATCTTTAAAAGAGGAGGAAGAAAAGAATAAAGACAAAAAGAAAGGAAAGAAATGATGAAGAGTTGGAGGGAAGGAGAGGTGTAACAGAAAGTATTTCATATGATGCATTGGTGAAGCATCATTTACCAAACTTTACTATTAAATGAATATTATATATTCTTAGACATGGATCTGTTTGTGCTGGTAAAGTTCTCTGCTGAAAATTCTTGGCCTACTTTGGTTAACATTAACTGTTGAAACTTAGTTAATACATTAAAAGTTGACATTAAAATTGATAAAATTAAGGAACAGGCACTGAAATCCATGTGACACATTAAGAATCACATGATTTAATTCTGAAGCTCTTGCAAGTCTCTAAATGGTAAAGTGCAGAGAAAATAATTTAGAAATAAAATATTTTCTAACTTTTTTATATTTTATTTATTTATATTTTAGGAGGAAAAGGTTTTTTTAGGAAATCACAGTTTCAGAGGTCCTAGTCCAAAGAAGGCCAGCTGCATTCCTTGGGCCTTAAGGTAAGGGTGAACAGCATGGTGAAAGGCATGGATCCAGGAAGCAGAGAGAGAACTCAGTGCCATATACAAAATATATAACCCAAAGGCATGCCCCCAAAGACCCACCTCCTCCAGTCACACCCTACCAGCCTAACTGATTAAGTTAAAACTCTTAAAACCCAATCATGTCACCTAAAACTTCCTGGATTTCTTCCCACAAGCTTTTAGGGGACACCTTTCATCTAAGCCATAATAAGCCCCAGTAGGTATTGTTAACACATTTTACAGTATCATAATACTTATGTCTATCCAGTGTAACAATATATAATATATCTTTTCCATTTTTTTATTCATTCAACATAGTCTTATATAATGGAGGGGGCTGTTGTTACACATTCTAAAACATGAGGATATTGATAAAGCAAGTCAAGACTGATGCCAATTCATGATCATCCCTCTTTGAGTTCTCTCTGTTCCCATGTTTCCCCTACTTTGTCCCCATGTTAGCTGGAATTCTCACAGATGTTGAGGGTTCCCAACTGTATTGATAACCCCCTACTCCCTCCTGAAGTTGCCTTGATATCCCCCCAATCCCTCCCTCCTCTCCTTGTCCCGTGCTTCACCCTCCAGCATTATAGCCATGGTTACCCTTGCTCATGTAAAAATTCACCCATGTTGAGGTTATTATTTAGCTTAGCCAACTTTCCATCTGTCTCTGATGGTATTAGAGCATCCACATATGAAAGAAATTATTTGGCCCTTGAGTATCTGAGTTTGGGATATTTTACTCAGTATAATTTTTTTCGATCTCCATCCTTTTGACTGTAGATACCATGATATTGTTCCCTCTAATGGCATAGTAGAACTCCACTGTATATATGTACCACACTTTTTGAATCCACTCGAACAGTGAGGGGCATCTGGGTTGGCTTCAAAATTTAGCTATAGTAAATTGAGCTCCTACAAACATTGATGAAGCTGTGTCTCTGTAGCATGCCGATTCTGGCACTTTTTGGAAAACACCCGAAAGCAGGATAGCTGAGACAAAAGATGGTTCCATCCCTAGTTTTTTGAGTAGTCTGCATACTGCTTTCCAGAGTGGCTACAAACTTGCAGTCAGCCGCACCAACAGCATGACAGTGTTTTCTTTCCACAATGCCTTCAGCATCTGTCATTGTTCTTATTCTTCATTTTTGCCACTCTGACAGGAGTGAGGTGGAACCTCTGAAGTTTTGATTTGCATTTCTCTAATTGCTAGTGATGTAGAACATTTTCTCATATATTTATGGGCTTTTTAGACTTCCTCCATTGAGAAGTTTCTATTTAGTTCCTCATCCCATTTATTGATTGGATTATTTTTGTGTTTGGTGTTCAGCTGTTGAGTTTTTTTTTTATAGTCTGGATAATAGCCCTCTGTCAGAGGTGTTGCAGGCAAAAATTTTCTCCCATTCTGTAGGCTCTCTCTTGAAACTCTAGACTAATTCTTTAGCTGTGCAGAAGTTTTTAGTTTAAATGCATCTCACTAATTTATTCTTGGCTTTAATTCTTTTGCTATGGGAGTCTTGTTAAGGAAGGCTGTGCCAACACCTATGTCATGGGTGTTGATCCTATTTTTTCTGCAAGCAATTATAAAATTGCAAGTTTAATTTCCAGATCATTGTCTACATATGGCTGTCCAATTCGTTCAACACCATTTGTTGAACAGGCTATCTTTCTTTTACACTATGCTTCTGCTCTCTACCAAATATCAGATAGATAAAGGTATGGAAGTTTGTCTCAGAATCTTCTATTCTATTCCATTGATCTTCAGTTCTGGTTTGATAACAATACCATGGTGTTTTTGTTACTGTAGCCTTATAGTATTATTTCAGATCAGGGATTGAGATACCACCTGCTTCCTCCTTTTTGCTGAGTAATGTTTTGGCTATTCTAGGTCTTCTGTTATTCTATTCGAATTTTAGAATTACTTTTTTTATATCTGTGAAGAATGACATTGGTATCTTGATGGGGATTTCATTAAATCTGTATAGGGCTTTGGGTAGAAAGGCCATTTTGATTATATTGATTCTGCCTAAGCATGAACATGCAATGTTTTTCCATCTACTCAGATCTTCTGAAATTTCTTTTTTTAAAGTTTGATAGTTACCATTGTAGAGGTCCTTAAAATCCTTTGTAAGTTTGACTCCAAGGTTTTTTTTTTTTTTTTTTTTTTTTTTTTTTTTTTTTTTTTTTTTTTTTTTTTTTTTTTTTTTTTTTTTTTTTTTTTTTTGAGGAGATGGTGAATGGGACAGATTTCCTGCTTTCTTCTTCAGTGGACTTGTTGCTGAAGTACAGGAAAGCTAATGATTTATTGATGCTGATCTTATAACCAACCACTTTGCTGAAATCATTTATAAGTTCTAGAAGTCTATCTTGTTAAGCTTATATGGTCTTCTAGGTATAGTATCATGTCAAGAGCAAACAGAGCCAACTTGACCTCCTCTTGTCCTGTTCGAATTCCTTTGATTTCCTTCTCTTGTTTTACTGCTCTGGCAAAGGCTTCAAGGACTATTTTGAATAAGATGTCTTATTCCTGAATTCAGTGGAAATGCTTTCAGTCTTTTTCCATTGTGCATAATGTTGGCCATGGGTCTGTCATAAATGGATCTTACATAGTTAAAGTATCTTCCCTTGATCCCTATATTCTGCAAGGTTTTGAGAATAAAAGGACTTTGAGTTTTATCAAAGGCCTTTTTCTGCTTCAATTGAGATGATTATGTGATTTTTATTTTTAATTCTGTTTAAGTGTAAATTACATTTATTGATTTGCATATGTTGAATGAGCCCTGTTTTCCTGGAATGAAGCCCACTTGATCATGATGTTTTATCTTTCTGATGTGTTTTTGAATCCAGATAGCTAGAATTTTATCAAGGATTTTTGTGTCTATGTTCATCAAGGAAATTGGTATGTAGTTTTCTTTTCTTGATGTGTCTTTGTTGGGTTTTGGCATCAGTGTTATATTTGCTTCATAAAAAGGGTTTAGGAGTGCTCCAACCATTTCAATTTCATGGAAAAGCCAACTGAAATTGAATCCTTACCTTTCACCCTGCACAAAAATTAAATAAAAATGGTTGAAAGATGTGGATATTAAACCAGCAACTTTACAAATGCTTGAAAAAGAAGTAGGATCAACACTACAGGACATAGAGGTAGGCTTCACCTTCCTTAAAAAGATGTCCAGGTCACAAGAATTAAAATCAAGAATAAATTAATGGAATGCAATTGAACTAAAAAGCTTTTGCACAGCTAAAGATTTAGTCAAGAGTGTCAAGAGAGAACCTACAGAATGGGAGAAAATCTTTGCCTGCTACATCTCAGACAGAGGGCTGATATCCAGAATATACAAAGAACTCAAAAAACTAAACACCAAAGCCACAAATAATCTAATCAATAAATGGGCTATGGAACTAAAAAGAAATTCCTCAATGGAGGAATTCCAAAAAGCCCATAAACATATGGGAAAATGCTCTAAATCACTAGCAATAAGAGAAATGCAGTTCCAAACTTCACTGAGATTCCACCTCACTCCTGCCAGAGTGGCAAAAATGAAGAATACGAACAATGACAGATGCTGGAGGGGCTGTGGGAAAAGAGGAACACTGTCACATTGCTGGTGAGACTGCAAACTGATACAGCCACCTTGGAAAGCAGTGTGGAGACTCCTCAAAAATTTGGGGCTGGAACCACCTTATGACCCAACTATCTCACTCCTAGATATTTTCCGAAAGACTTAGAATCAGCATATTATAGAGATACAGCTTCGTCAATGTTTATAGCAGCTCAATTTAGTACAGCTAATTTATGGAACCAATCCAGATGCCCCTCACTTGATGAGTGGATTCAAAAACTTTGGTAAATATATACACAAAGGAATTCTACTCAGCTATGAGAGAAAGCGATATTATGGCATTTGCAGATAAATGGATAGAGATGGAAAAAATTATACTCATTGAAATATCTCTAACTCATAGACTCAAGGGCCAAATGTTTTCTCTCATTTGTGGAAGCTAGAATACAATCAAAAACAGTGTGATAGATGGCTAAACTAATAATAACCACAATATGTAAGAATTTTTACACAAACAGAGGAACCTTGCCTAGGATACTGGGGGATGTTGAAAGCTGGGCAGGGAGAGGGGAGGGATTAGGAAGGATATAAAAGAAACTGGAGGAAGAGAGTTATGGGGAAATCAACTCTGAGGGGAACCTTTGACTTCCAAGAAGTCCAATTAAACCCGGGGATTTAAAAGGGGGAAACATGGATCCATGGGAAACCCAAGTGGGGAAACCATGGCATGGCATCAGCCTTGGCTTGCCCTGTCATTATGTATTTGTTCTTGATTATTTGATAATGATTCCTCCAAATTGTAAGATCATATTTAACAAATAAAAAAATTTCCAGATCATTGAACCATTTCAATTTGATTCTTGTGCAGGGTGAGAGGTAAGGATCCAATTTCAGTTGTCTGCATATAGCTGTCAAGTTCATCCAGCTCCATTTGTTTAATAGGCTTTCTTTCCTTCTTTTGCAATGTACTTTTGCCCCCTTTGTCAAATATCAGTTTGTTAAAGATTTGAGATTTTATCTTGGTATCTTCTATTCTGTTCCATTGGTCTTCATTTCTATTTTAATATCAAAATCATGCTGTTTTTATTATTATAGACCTATAGTATGATTTCAGGTATGGAATTGTGAAACCTCCTGTTTCCTCTTTTTTCCTTAGTAATGGTTTGGCTATTCTGGATCTTCTGTTGTTCCAAATGAATTTGAGAATTGCTTTTTCTATATCTGTGAAGAATATCATTGGTATCTTCATAAGGATTGCATTAAATCTGTAGAGGGCTTTCGGTAGAATGACCATTTTGATTATACTGATTCTGCCTAGCCAAGAACATGATTTTTTCCATCTAGTTAGGTCTTCAGCAATTCTTTTCAATGTTCAATAATTTTCATTATAGAGGTCCTTTATATCCTTTGTTAGATTGATACCCAAGTATTTTATTCTTTTTGAGGAGATTTTGAATGGGATAGATTTCCTGATTTCTTCTTTAGTGGAATTGTTGCTGGAGTATAGGAAATCTATTGATTTATGAGTGTCAATCTTATAACCAACCACTTTGCTGAATTCATTTACAAGTTCTAGAAGCTTTTTCATGGAGCTCATTGGGTCTCCAAGGTATAGGATAATGTCTCCAGCAAATAGAAACATCTTGACTTCCTCTTTTCCTCGTCAAATTTGTTAGATTTCCTTCTCTTGTCTGATAGCTCTGGCTAGGGTTTCAAGGACTATATTGAATAAGAGTGGTGAAAGTGGACATCCTTGATTTGTTCGTGAATTCAATGGGAATGCATTCAGTCTTTCTCTGTTAAGCATAATGTTGGCTATGGATTTGTCGTAAATAGCTTTTACAAGCTTAAAGTTATCTTCCTTTGATCCCTATCTTCTCCAGACTTTTGAGCATAAATAGGTATTGAATATTACCAAAGGCCATCTCTGCATCAATTGATATGATCATTTGATTTTTATTTCTAATTCTGTTTAAGTGGTAAATTGCATTTTTTTAATTTGCATATGATGAAACATCCTTGCATCCCTGGAATGAAGACCACTTGATACTGAAGTTTTATCTTTTTGATGTAGTTTTGAATCCGGATTGCTAGAATTTTATAAAAGCTTTTTCAGTCTATATTATCAGGGAAATTGGTGTGTAATTTTCTTTTCTTGATGTGTCTTTGTTGGGTTTTAGTATCAGGGTTATAGTTGCTTCATAAAAGTATTTGGGAGAGTTCCAACCCTTTCAATTCAAAAAGCTTACAAAGGAGCTGTGTTAATTCTTCTGTAAATGTCTGGTAGAACTCTGGTGAGGATCCATCAGGTTCTGGACTTTTATTTTTTAGAAAGCCTTTGATTACTGTTCCAATTTAGCTACCTGAGATTGGTTGGTTTAGAATTTCATTATCTTCCTGTTTTAATTTGGAATGTTGTATATGGCAAGATTTTTATCCATTTCCCAGATTATCAAACTTGGAAGAGTATATCTTTTCAAAGTAAGTTCTGATAATCTTCTGGATTTTGATTGAGTTGTGATATCTCCATTTTCATCTTTGACTTTGTTGATTTGCTTCACTTCATTTTACCTTTTTGAGGTTGGCAAGGGGTCTGTTGATCTTTTTTACTTTTTCAAGAACCAAGTCTTTGTTTTGTTGATACTCTAAATTGCTTTTTTGTTCTCAATTTCATTCATTTCATCTCTGATCTTAGTTATTTCCTGTCTTATATTGGTTTGGGATTGGATTGTTCCTCTTTTTGTAGGTATTTGAGTTTCAGCCTAAGTCTATTTATTTGTGCTCTTTCATGAGTTTTGATGAAGGTACTCAGTGCAATAAATTTACCTCTTAGGAATGCTTTCATGTTACCCCAGAGATTTTGATGTGTTGTTTCATCATTCTCATGAGTTTCTAAGAATTTCTTGATTTCTGTTCTCATTATGACTTTTTTCCATTCTTTGTTTAAGAGGATATTATTCAGTTTCCAAGTGTTTGAGTAGTTTTTCTTGCTGTTAATTGCTAAGATCATATCATTGTGGTCTGACAGGATACATGGAATTATATCAACTTTTTTATATTTGTTATGACTACCTTTGTAGACTAGGATGCGGTTTATTTTGTAGAAGCATCCGTGAGCTGTTGAGAAGAAGGTTAACTCAGCCAATTTGGGATGGAATATTCTGTAAATGTCTATTAAGTCCAATTGATTTATAGAGTTGTTTAGGTTAGAAATATCTTTGTTGATTTTTTGCTTTGATGATCTCTCTAGTATTGATAATGGTGTATTGAAATCCCCAGTATTACTGTATTGAGATCGATAAGAGGTTTAATGTCCTTGAGTACTTTTTCCATATATTTGGGAAGATTGTAATTAGGGGCATAATTGCTAATTATTGTTATGTCTTCTTGATGTGTAGTTCCTCTTACTGTGATATAGTGGCCTTCTTTGTCCTTTCTGAGTAATTTATTATCAAAATTAATTTTTTCAGATGTAAGAATCACAATACCAGCTTGCTTTCTAGGGCCACAAGCCTGATAGCCTTTTTTCCCAACCTCTCAACAACAATCTGTGTTTATTATTGACTGTGAGGTTTGTCTCCTGTAGGCAGCATATTGTTGGATTTTATTTTTTGATCCAGGAAGACAATATGTGTCTTTTGATTGGGGCATTGAGTCCATTCACTATCAGAGTTAGAATACATATGTGATTCTGGGTCTCTGGGATTGTGAATATTGCTGTGTTTTGTACTATCATGGAAATCTTTTAGTGAGTTATGTTTTTATTGACCCTCTTCTGTTTATGGGCTGTGGAAGTCATTTGATTGTTCCTCTGAATGAAATATGTCCTTGAGTATTCTCTTCAGAGGAAGATTTTTTTTCATGTACCTTGATAGGTTGAATTTATCATGGAAGTACTTAAATTCCCTGTCACATTTAAAGCTGAGTTTTGCAGGATTTAGTATCTTTGGCTGAAAATTGTTTTCATTCAATATTTGAAAAATATCATTCCGTGCTCTTCTGGCTTTTGTTGACTAATTTGAAAAATCCACAGTAATCCTTATTAGTTTGTCTCTGAATGTCATTTGGTGTTTTTCCCTTGCTGATTTTAGAATTCTTTCCTTGATTTCTGTTATTTATTTCATACATGATGTGTCTTGGTGAGTTACTTATTTGGTTAGGTCTGTTTGGTTCCTATAGGTGTCTTGAATTTGATTTTCTGGATCAATTTTGATATGGGGAAAATTTTCCTTAGCAACTCACTCAGAAGACTCTTAATGCCACTTGTTTGTTGTTCAATGTTTTCTTCAATCCCAATTACTCTCTCATGTTATTATTCTCATCTCATCGTATACTTCTTGGAAGTTCTGATCATGCTCAGTAAGCTTTTTTCTTGTCTATCTTCCTTGCACTGAATGTTGCTCAGCCTGTTTTGTTGTCTGATGTTCGTTCTTCAAGAACTGAAGTTGTATTTTCCATTGAGTTTACTCTGATATTAATATCTTTCAATGAGCTTTTGATTTGGTTGACTGTATTTTTCAATTTTAAGAGCTCTGCTATTTCTCTTTTCAGAATTTCTATCTCTTTATAGATGTGGTCTTTTATCTCCTGAAATTGCTCTCTTTTCTCATTTCTTAAATGTTCTTTAAATTCTTGGATTGAATTACTAATCAGATTGTTGAACATTTTTCTAGGTTTTCATCTAGGAACCTGACCATAGACTCTTTGGATGGAGAGCTGTGAGATTCAGGTGGAGGACTATTTCCATTTTTTTCCCACATTTTCTGTTTTAGGGAGTGGGGCTTGAGGTGTGACACTGAATAATTTTCTTGGGAGCTTCATTGATGGGATTGGAGTTTTTATCTTTTTGCTTAGTTGGGCTGGGGCACAATTTGGGTAGTATAGTTCAATGGCTGGCTCCTCAATCTGAATTATTGTGGACCTTTATGATTTCTAATACCTCAGGAGAAAAAGGGGTTAGGAGTCAATATATGTAGCCGATGCTTACAACAAACAGTGCCAACTGAAGCTGTTACAGTGTTGATTAGAACCTACTAGAGCAAATGGATTAGCAGTTTTCTTCCATGAGAGATCTCAGACTATAATTGGTTAGCAAGCAAACACCCATTTTCAAGTATGGTGTTCGCTTCTGTTTACCAGAACCTCTGTCAGTGAGGAAAAGAGAATGAGGTAGAAAAGTAGTGTGGAACTTGCGAATTTGTATAGAGAGCTACGAGATATTGAAGATGATGTAAGCTATTCTGCTAAAAATAAGGTAAAGATAGAAATGAGGAGAGACTCTGGTAAGGACTTTGAAGGAGGATGAGAGAGATCAATACAGTTTAGGAATTGACAGAGTGAAGGGACGAGGTGGGTGGTAGAGACTAGGGATCTCTTCAGCCCGAAGAGACTAAGAGCTAGTTTGTAAGATCACAGATAGCTACAGATCAAACTCCAGCAATGTGTAAACAGCACAGACAGATGAAACAAATAACAGTGACAGAAAAAAAATCAAAATACACACACCTAGGAATACCTACTCCAAGAATAAAAAAAAAAGAAAGAAAGAAAAGGGAGTGGAGAAAGTTATGAATTATTACCACTGAGATCAAAATATACAGTTGATGTTGATACATTATAAATTGACATTAAAATGTATTGATAAAATTAAGGAACAGACTGCTGAAATCCATGTGACACATTAAAGAAAAAATCATTGATTCTAGTCCCTATATCGCACCTCCTCATTATAACCATTATTAATGTTTTAATATGTACCTTTTCATATTTTGAACAAAAGTACACAAAAGTGTAATTATATATCCTATATATGTATAGCTATATGTCTGTATATGTCATATATAATTTGCTTTTTTTCTTCTAAATATCTACAAAATGGTGCTATTCTATTCATATAAATGTACCAAATAATTTTCCTATAACTGGTACACATGTTGTGTTCTTTTCATTTTGTTTTATGTTTGCTTTTCTTAAACATTACTTTAATAAATATCCTTAAACTCCAGGATATACTATATATCATAATCTAACTAATTAACATTGTACCTTATAGTGCCAAAAGATTCAGGTGATTCTTATTTTTAAAAGTACTGTTGAATTACTATTTTTAAGAAAGGTGCTTATTTATAATTCAACTAACAGATTTAAGAGGTTTGGTTTTGCTTACCCCCTTTACATCACCTAGGTCTTTGTGACCACAGACAAACATCTTAAATTTTCTTTGTTTCGGAATCTTTATCAGTAAATTCAGAACATTAAAAAAAATCAGAATATTAGCACATAATGATTCCTGTAATGATTAATAGATGATACAAGAAAAGTTCAAAGAAATTGTGTAGCATGTAACAACAGACCTAATGTAAGGTATTGTGAATCTCCGGCCATGTCTATGCTTACTCTACATACATGCTACTTTTTACCATATATTTAAACAATTGAGAATTTGCTTAGAAATAACTATGATTATTATTTTAAACCTGGAGCTATTATTTACATTTTTCCCTGTGTGTAATGTATTAAAAATTCATAATTTAATTCCCTTAAATCTTATATATTCATAGTCAAAATATGATTCTTTTGATGATTTCAGAATTATTTTTGTTATAAAGAAGAGTGAATAATAGCATTTTTTCTGGAGTTTTCCCATTAACAGTTATAAAAGACATGTTTGATTTATGGCAAATGTTATTTTTATTCATATATCTTCCAAATTGTCCAAATGTATGTCCTAGGACCTAAAATGTCATGCTTACTAAACCACTCTTTTTTTTCCTGAATAGGATTTATTAAAATACTGTGGAGTAATGAAGCAAGCTACAGTATGGTGAAGAGTTTATTTACTTGTTTGGCTCAAAAAAAAAATATGCAATGTTGCTTCTTTGGCATGTTTCCCTACAGGGTGCTCAAATCTCTGGAAACTCGCTTTTCTATTTCAGTGTTTTGGGACTATGTTACCTTCATACACTACTTCTATTTCTGTTAAAATGAATATGATTATCTTAAAACAAGCTGCACTTATCCTCGGGTGATAACCAGGAAAGGAAAATCCTATAGAGGCAGAGAATCAAAGAATCTCAGTGGAAAAATTTATTTTAGAGGATACTGTCAAAAAATCAATGAGAAAACAAACCAAGGATAGTTAAGGTGTTCGCATGAGAAGAAACTATTAGACAGTTTTGCAATGAGAATCCAGAGCTCCCAATTTAATGTCTATTCTACTGAATTGTGAAGATTTGTAATTAATAATAAAACCAAGATCTAACTTAAAATATGTGTACAAACATCACCTTAACAATTTTAATAATTCCCTGGAATAGCACAATATGGTATGAAGAATTCTTGGCTCTTTAATTCAATTTGACGTATTTGTCAATGTAAGGGATAATGCATGAAAAAATTAACAATTTTATATGTAATCATTTTATTTTCCCCCAGGTAAATTGTGGATTACAAGGAAATAGGTATTTGAAATATAAATACATGGTTGCAATTATCTGATTTCTTTTCTCACTCAAATATTATGTATGAATTAGTGAATACTAACATGAAAACAAATCCTTTATATAAACAGCCTCTGACAGTACTTTAAAAAGTATTATTTAGGAATTAAACAACTGCCTGCAAAAATTACCCCAAAATACTCTATCTTTATTGAAACACCAAGATTTTTTTTTATTTTTTATTTTTGAACAACCATAAAACCATACAAGTTTTTAACAAAGTAATATAAAATGTGTATATAATCTGGATATTGCAATTACCCCCAGGAGTACCCCCCCCAATTACCTCCCTTATCCCGCGCTTCCCTTCCCACAATATCTCTAAAAAAAGTATTAGGTTGTAAAACATCATTTCTTACCTGGATTTAACACATGCTAATAGACCAACCTTCTCACTGCCCAGGGTCTAGTCCCCACCTCCACAGATGAGTGGAGACAGTCGACCCTTAGATCTCTGGGTTAAGCTGATTTTACTCAGCATGATCTCTTCCATAACCATCCATTTACCTTCAAAGGCTGTAATATCATTGTTTTTAATTGCTGTGTAATATTCCATGGTATAAATGTACCACAGTTTTTGGATCCATTCATCTAGTGAGGGACATCTGGGTTGTTTCCATAGTCTAGCAACAGTAAATTGTGCTGCTATGAACATAGATATTGCTGTGTCACTATAATGTGCTGATTCTAAGTCCCCTGGAAAGAGGAGTGAAACAGCTGGGTCATATGGTGGACTCATCCTAGTTTTTTGAGGATTCTCCACACTGCTTTCCAAATGGGTTGTACCAGTCTGTAGCTCCACCAACAGTGTGTTAGTGTGCCTATCCCTCCACAGCCCCTCCAGCATCTATTATTGTTTATTTTCTTCATCTTTGCCATTCTGACTGGCGTAAGGTGATATTTTAATGTGGTTTTCATTTGCATTTCTCTCATTACTAGAGATTTAGAGCACTTTCTCATGTATTCATTGGCTTGATCAATGTCCTCTGGTGAGAAGTTTCTATTTAGCTCTTTGGCCCATTTATCAATTGGGCTGTTAGTGTTTTTGTAGTTGACATTTTTGAGGATTTTGTAG
>PVKS010046512.1:0-13260 GCA_004027875.1 Aplodontia rufa
CCAAACCTGCATCCACCCACCCCCTTCCTGCCTGCCTGCATGTTCTTACTCCCAAATCCAAACCTGCATCCACCCACCCCCTTCCTGCCTGCCTGTATGTTCTTACTCCCAAATCCAAACCTGCATCCACCCACCCCTTTCATTTCTGCCTGCATGTTTGTACTCCCAGATCCAAACCTGCATTCTCTGCCCCATCCTAGCCAGCATTCCTGCATTCCTGCACTCCTTTCTGTATTCCCAGACACCCACCTCATTTCTTCTTTCATTCTCAGCCCCTACTCCTATCCCTGCGTTCCTGAATCTGCACTTGCATTCTCCATTCCCATCCCAGATAGTATTCCTGAATTTCCACCCTCATTACAGCACATTCCCTCATTCCCATCCCAGTACCTGCTTTCCCCCAAGCACTCCCAACCAAGTGTTCCCTGCATTTCCAGCTACATTTCCAGGTCAGTGTCACCTTTAGTGTTGCCTTCCTCAGCCTGGCACTGTGCTCTGCATGGTACCTACAGTGAAGGACCAGACACCTTTTGTTAAATCAAAATGCTCAGGCCTAGTCACTTTGTGGGGACACCCCTGCCTTTTGTCCCCAGATCAGACCCTGCTGACCACCAGCTAGGCTCCTGACCCCATCAAGACTGTTGGCACCTACCTCTTGGCTTTGTGAGGTGTATGTGAACTGGTAAAGGGCTGGCATAATGCCTGGCACTTAGGAACCTCTGGTTTTTTCTCCAGAGATGATAATACGTAGGGGGAAGGAGGAGCTAAAATGTTTAGCATTGAATTGTGTTCAGGTCATTGTTCTTCCTTGATTTGCCTAAGGGGTGTGGGGGATTTGGGAACATCCAACTACCCAGTGGGTTCAGATTGCAAAGCATGAGCATTCAGTTCACGTGCATATCATTTAAATATTCGCATTTCCCCATTGTTGCCAAGTGCTCCCAAGCCAGCCTCCACCACCACCCAGTTAGTCCTCCAATTCAGGGTCCAGGGGGCTTTTGACTGCTCATTCCCACCTCCTCACATGTTTCCTTTTTCCTGCAACCTCTTAAATTCTCTTAACTGCAAATAGATTCACCATCCACCTGCCCTTTCCCCCTACCGCATGCTAGTAGCAGACCAGACATCACAGCAGAAGCACTGTCACTTAGTAGGCATTTCTTATGAGACAGTTTAGTGTTAGATTCACAAAGGGAGAGTGCAGTTCAAGAGTGGCATGGATTTGGATCAGCCTTTAGACTAAGATGTTTATTCAAGCCAATTGTACAGAGGGGTCTTGAAGTAAAGCTTCGGCCTGCCCAGAGAAAACAAAAGGTGTTTTTTGTTTGTTTTTGTACCAGGAATTGAGCCTAGGGGTACTTAACCACTGAGCAACATTCCCAGTCCTTTTTTATTTTTTTATTTTGAGACAGGGTCTCACTAAGTTGAACAGGGCTTTGCTAAATTGATGAGACTGGGATCAGAAGGGCCATCCTCTTGAGCCGCGGGGATTATAGGCTTGTACTACCATGCCTGCCTGCAAAAGGTGTTAGTTTAAGGTTCCTTAGAGACAGGGTGTAGTTACACTACAAGGAAGAGGGTCTCAGGTCACTTGACAGTACCAAATTAGGTAGAGTATGCATCCAGTGGGACAGGTTCTTGGAAGGTCCTGAGTCTCACCCAACAGGCGAAGTGGGCCTGGTTAACATTGTAGCCTTTGGTACTTGACATTTAGGACATTGGATAAGAAAGGTCTACATAAGTTTACATAAAATTTCAACTCCTTTTTAATTTATTTTCTCCTGCTTTCTAAGAAAAGGTTACAGAAAATCGCTTGATTTATTTATTTGGAAGAAATGCTTTAGGCAAAAGGAAGATGCTTATCTTGGAGCCTTCAACATCAAGTCCTCTTCTCCGTTCCTGGAATGTTGGCTTTCCTGCTCTGTGGCATCACACCTCCTCCAGAATGCAAAGCCAGCCTCACTGGAATCTTCCATTCAAAGCTCATTTACAAAAAGGGTGGGAAATTACTGTTCTCCCGCTGTGAATAGCTCCAAGAGTGCTGCTACCCAGCCTGGGGTGCTCAACATTCTAATAAGTAACAAAGCCTAGAGCTAAAAAGAAAAAATTGAAACAAAAATAGATGTCTGGGGTTTTGTGTGAAATATGCTGTGGTTGAGAGCACAGGGAGACCTTTGGGTCCCCATGGGGCATACCCTGATCATTTCTTTCTACTTCAGCTTTCACTGTTACCAGATTCCTAAGCTAGAGCCTCAACTTCGGGAGTCACAGTGAATCAGGTCCACCCGTTGCCCCAAAAACCAAGCAGAAAGGTAATGGTAAAAAGCATAAAGGAGCTTTAACCCGTGTGGCTCCACTAGGAAGATGGTGACCCACGTCCTTAGCCCTGTCTCCCAGGGACTGACAAGGACTTTGAGGATTTTTAGAAAGGGGACTGAGGGCAAGGGGGGAAGTCTGCATAGCTCTGCAGGGCTTCTGAGCAGATTCTCCATGCTCCAAGCGTGGCCTGGCTCCCCATCATCTCAGGATTGGTCAGGCCTGGCGCATAGTATTGACTCATCACAGGTGCATATCCGTCAGAACTGTTGTTCCTGTAATCCAGGTTAACTGTAAGAAAGACTGGCTCAGAAGAGCTCAAGTTAAAAAAAGAAGTCAAAGAGGAAAGATGGGATCAGAACGGAGTCAGGTCAGCAGCTGGACCTCCTTCCCTGCTGCCCTGGGGACAGCACCCCGTGTGGGCACTAGAGCAGCTTCCAGGGAGGGGAGCAGAGTAGGACTTAATCCTACACTCACCCATGTGTCCTCTTGTTACCCAGAAATTCCCTGCTATGCTCCACTGCTCAGAGCTTGCTTTGTGGTTTTAATTTGTAGTGAAGTTTATGTGAGTATTTTCTATGATAGGCCTATTTGTTTTTTGAAGAGTGAAAGAAAATTTGTAAACCGTACAAAAATATATACATGTGTGTGAGTGTGATCCATTCTCTTACCTGGGCAAGTATACCACCAGAAAACCCTAAGAGTTCTGGAATTTTCAGTTCTCAGAGTTCCATGCCAGGGAATGGCAGCACTGAAAGGTCGTGATCCTGGTTCCCAGACTGTCTCCTTGCCCCTTGGGGACTGTGCAGAGGATCGTGAGGCCATGTGTGTGGACATACAGGATCTGAGGTCCAAGCTCCCCTCCCACCACATCTTAGAGTTGCTTGCTCAGGACTTGGTCTTCTTAACCACAAGATCCAGGATTCTTGGTACCCAGGCAAGGTGTGGGGAGGATGTACCGGCTCCAGGTGGTATGTCCTCTTGGTGTTACTTACGTTCACCTTGTAGAGGATAGCAGTGAGGAGCATCAGGCTAGCTCCTGGCAGGGAGAACGTAAACAAGTAGAAGCTATGTCTTGGCAGCCCAGGAAGAATTCTGCTGATAAATACCTTAGATTTTAGTTCCCCTTTCCCCTGTCCTTATCTTTCCACAGGTTTCTACCTGTGCAGCTGCAATTCCCTGCACTCCCAGCTCTGCCTGGGCATCTTTGAGAGCACTTAGTCATGACTGCAGGTAGCAGTGGAGACATAGGGATGTGGGCAGGGATTTAGCACACTGAGCTGTCTTAGTTCACCAAGACATCAGGGAGCCACAGAGACAAAGCGGGATAAGCTAAGGCTCCTTATCCTTTGGGGCCCTTATTCAGGCATCCTGTGTGTGCCACATCCTAAGACCAAATCATTCTGTGCCAGTGTTTGGAAAGAGATCTCTTTTAGGCCTCCACTAACCCCAGAGTTCTATCTGCTTCTCAGTGAGGCCCTCTGCCACCACCCTGAGGATTCTAGTGCCATCTGCACCTGTACCAGCTCTCTTTCTCTCTGCAGTGTTGACAGTTGTTGTTGTACTGTTCTTTTAGTCTCTGGTCTAATTTACCTCCGCCATCAGAAAGTGGGCTCTGTAAGAGCAGAGACCTTTGTGGTAAGTCCAGTATCGAGTTGGAAGTGTCACAGGAAGCATGCAGGGCCTGGGCAGGGGCGGTGTGGGTCTGAGAGGCCTTTCAAGATCATGAGTGCGTCCTCCAGATGGTGGCAGTAGCAGCCAGATTTCTGTTTTTCCTTCACAGTCTCCTGGGAGATTTTGCTGAGTGACTTCGAGGAGAAGGATGTTGAAGAATTCGCCTCCAATGGCTTCAGGTGCCCCACGTGCTTCGCCATGAAGGGGAGAAAGTGTGAGGCGGAGCTCAAGTGGTGCGCTGCAGACAGGATAAGCTGCATGGAGTTCTCTGGCATCGTGAACACAGGTATTTCCCCCGGGCGGTGCTCACGCTGACACAGTGCCTCGGGGCGGGGTCAAGGATACCCGCCCTGTCCAGATGGCTTGGAAGTGAAAGCCCAGCAGTGCCCTGCTACTGACAGCACACAGCTGGCTCTGGCCTGTTCATGCATGTATGACTCCCATGTGCACTAATTGACAGACTGTGCTGGCTCCAAACCACCCTCTGTACTGTGCAGACTTGGTTAGTTTTTTAAATTCAGGGCAGGTTGTGGGTTTTTTGTCCTTATCTCTGGGTTTTTAATTTTCAGAATAAAAGCTTGGGAGACAGGCAGTGGCTAACTTTCTTCAAAGTGGTTATAAAGCATAATTTAATTTCTGTAAAAAAATCTAATGCAAAATTCTAAATTGATTGAAGATATAAGTTAAAAAATAGTTTGAAGTGGTGCTGTGATTCAGCGTGAAGCAGGCCAGGCTGTCTCTGTAGCCGTTTTTCACTCTCTGGCTCCTCTGACTCTGGGGAACTCGGGCTTCCTGAAGTCATCATCAACAAGGTGATGATGGCCTGGCTAAGTCAGCTGCTCCCTCAGATTCTCACGTTTCTGCTTCCTGAAATTTTCACATGATTCTTTGCTTTAGAATAGGCATCAGTAGACTGCTCTTGCTGTCCAGAGGAGGTGAGATGGGTTCTCCAAAGCGTAGTGCCTGCCATGTGAAAGAGTGTACCTGAAGATACTTTGAACTACAGAGCACGCAATCCAAGTGATAGCTTTCTGATGGTTGTTGATCTTTATTAATAGACACAGAGAAGAGGAGATGAGATCTGACCTTAAAATCTTAAGGGGTACATGACTGCAGCACAGATGTATGGCACCCTTAGCTTGCAGTATGCTCCTAACAAAGCTTTAGGACCTCTTAACTGCCATCACCATGGAATGAGTATGAAAGCCCATGCTAGGTCCCCCAGTGCTAATGTGGCTTAGAAGTTTCACTTAAATCATGCTTAGAAGACAGACAAATATTTGATTGACACAGGGTGAGAGGGCCTTTAGGAGTTTGCAGGCCCTGCATTGGATGCAGTCTGCCAGAAGGCAGTATTGGCTGCATCACACAGAAGAGTGGCTGATCACACCCTGCTCCATGCCAGTCCGTGTGGGTGAAGGGAGTGTGGAGGAGGAGGAAGGGGAGGGGGGAAGGGGGAGGAGGGGCTAGAAGTGTCATGTCTGGTTTCTTGCAGGTTTTAGCAACATACCCATTGAACTGAAGAAATGCATTCGAGCAGACCGATGCCTAGAGGCAATAACTTCTTACATAGGTTTTCCAATTGCTAACGAGAGTAGGAACTGCAGATCAGCCATCAAAAATGGGGCCAGAGTCAGACCCCCAGCTCCCGTCTTCTTTGTTCTCTTCCTGAGAAAGCTACTTCATTGAGCACCTGCAAGGGCCCAGCCACCTCTGTTTCTGAATTAAACTTGCATTATTTGTTTATGTTATCCTTTCTTGACTGGAATCTATCCGTGGGTGTTTTCAACTATTTTTTCATTTACTCATTCAACAAGATTTACTCATCATGTACCCAGCCTCACAAAAAGTGGACCAGGGCCTACACGAGGTCCTTGCCTTTGGGGTTTCTGAACATTTAGAGAACAGGACATGCACATGTGAAGGGCTCAGCAGCCAGAGCCTGGAACATGGTTGGACGCAGGAGCGCTCTTTGCCGAGCAGCGGGGTTGCTTTGGACGTGGGGTAGAAGTGGTGGATTGTGGATTTGATGTGGAAGGTGAAGAGTTCAAATGAATGTTGAGATCTGTACAGTATTCTGGACTGGCTGGGACATGGAGTTGGGAGCTGGCAGAGACTCAGGAGGCCTGGTGGAGTTCACAGTGGGGTGTGGGGGATGGAGTGGGAGTAAGTACAGGCCAGGCTAGAATGGCCAAGATAAAGAGGCCAAGGTGCCACCATAGTGGACACAGGGCTGCACTCCCAACACTGCACACTGAGCTGCCACATGCTGCCAGCAACCTGGCAGGAGCACCTGTGCCCAGCACCAGTACCAGAGCCACCACGTCCTAAGGACCCAGGGAGGAGAGTTGCACTGGTGGATGGATGAGGAAGTGGGTGGGTCCCTGGGGACAGCGAGAGAGATGAAGGCGCTCTCTGATACACTTCCTCTGCTTTTTCCTCAGGCTGTCCCTGCCCTTGCCCTGTGTCAGTCTGTCACCTCAGTTTCCCCGCCCTGTTCACATCTCTGGTTTTGCCTGTCTTTTGTTCCCTATGTATTTTGTGTCATTTCTTGTACATTTGTCCATGTCATCCACATTTAGCAGGACCAAAGAAACAAGTAAACTAACTAGATGTTTTATTCTTATTTTATATTTAGCCTACCAAATTTTTTAAATTTCTGTATTTTTCTAAGAGAGAGAGAGAGAGAGAATTAATTTTTATTTTAGTTTTTCATCAGGTTTTCATTACTCCAACACTTAGTTGCATATATGGTGCCGGGTTTCAAACCCAGGTCCTCGTACATGCCAGGCAAGTGCCATAAATGCTGAGCCACCACTCCAGCCCTGATATTTATTAAATAGATCAATGGTATTTCCTTTGAAAAATAGATAAGTAGAATACTCACATTTTGTACTGAAATAGTTTTTATAAAACTAAAATAATTGGCTTTTGCCTCTGCACCGTTAATAGAATATCCCCTCACCTCCTAGAACAACTTCTGTGAATAGAATGACAATACAAGTTAAAGAATGAGCTTTTAAAAAAGAAAAAGTCTTTGGAAGCAAACTAATTCTTGTCCGTAGTTCACCTTCAGAGGTGGCCAAGGCTTTCGTGGGTGAGGGTGTCCCCCTTCTCCCACCAGGAAGCTCTTGGGGGGTCCCAGGCACACATGCCTCCTCGCCACCAGCTCCACACCACCTGCTCAGGTGGACACTTCTTCACCTGGGATGAATGCCCAGGAATTATGTGTCCCTGGCTCTAAATTCACCTGATGTCTTGGAGAACAAGATGGAAGAAGGTAGCAAATTACTCCTGCCTCTGATCCCTGGGAAATCAGGGCAGCAAAGGAGGACAGGTCTGTTCTTGCAGGTGCTTCTAACCATGGGTTCCCTCCAGGGACAGAAGCTGCTCTCAGATGTGTCCAAAACCCAGGCACTGAAACCACTTGTTATAGAAGAGAAATGCAGGGGATAATTAGTGAGACTGGGAAATAATTCATGGAGAAAATGGGGTGGGAAATGAGAAAATAAGGAGTAGAGATGAGAAGGAAGACAAGAAACAGAAGTGGCTTGTCTGCGGAGCAAGCAGCAGGGTCAGCTGCTGACCACTGCTCCTGCCTCCCTCATCATGAGGCTGCTTAATCTCAGAACACGATAGTGTGTAGAGATGGGTTTTACAGAGGTGTCTAAGTTAGGATGTCATGTCAGCAGGCTGCAGTCAATGTGACTGAATAGGATACCAGGAAGATCGTGTAAGAACACAGTGAGACCACCATCTACTAGTCACAGAGTGACTTTGCACAGGAACCAGCTGACACCTTGATCTCAGATCCCCAGCCTCTGGGACTGGAGAAATTCACCCCCTTAGGGGCTGCACCAGCACAGAGTCCCTCATCATTGTGAAGACCTCCCTCCCCTGAAGTCTGTTTTAGCTCACTGCCTCTCTGAAGACCTCACTATTGAGCCCGTTTCCAGCTTGTACGGGTGTGGGGTCCTCTCCCATATGCATGTGCCCTCAACCCCATCCTCAGTCGACCACCTGAAGGCATCAGCACTGAGTGCTTTTCCCTGCCCTGCCTGGGTGCCCCTGAGCCTGCTGACTAGCTGTGCTTGGAATTTTGTGTAGTGACACACATCCTACCATTGTTCTCAAAGAGTCAGTTCCTGAGGGAGAGGCTTGTGTTTTTCACAGTTTGCATCATGGTGGGTTGGCACATGGAACAAGCAATGTGAGAACAGTCTGTGAGTCCTTCCCGAGCAGTTACACCCCAGCCCTCCTCCTTACACTCCCGGTGGAAAGCTCAGGTAGGATTTGAAAGTCTATCCTCAGTTCCCTAGCAGAGCCCTGTTCTGGTCAACTTGCTGTTGCTGTGACCATCACACATGACAAGAACATTGAAGAGGAGAGAGAGTTTACTTGAGGCTCACAGTTTTAGAAGGCTCAGTCTATAGATGCCCGACTCCAGAGCTCTGGGCTAGAGGTGAGGAAGAATATCATGGGGAAGAGTGTGGAGGAGGAAGATAGCTCAGCTCATGGTGGGGTCAGGGAGCCAAGAAAGAGAGCTTTGCTCACCAGGGACAGGATATAAACACCAGTGACCCACTCCCTCCAGCCACACCCTACCTGCCTAGAGTTACCACCCGGTTAATCCCTATCAGTGGGGATGAATCCACTGATTAGAGTACAGCTCTCATAATCTAATTATTGCACCTCTGAATATTTCTGCACTAATAGGAGACGTGGTGAGATGTCTCACATCCAGCACATAACAAGCCCCGGAGAAGGCACATGCTGAATGTGTCTGTCTACACTGTGACTTCTCCTGTGCGGCAGCCCCAGCATGTACACACCCATCCAGACAATATGCAAGCAGAGAGCAGATCAGACCCAAGGAAACCCGGCATCAGCATAGGAGAGCAGACCACAAGCTGGAGGGATGCAGGAGGGGAACAGTGGTGTGCCAGAGTGAGGGCAGCACAGAGAAGGGGCAGGCACACGGGGTCTTCACAAGCTCCAGGGCAGAGGAGCCAGCAGGAGAGCAGCTCAGAGGTGGACAGGCCACCTCAGGAACGACTGCTTGGTTCCCATGTCCAAGGGGCAGGGTGATTCTGGGGTCGAGCATGGGCTTTCTGGAGTGGAAGCAAAGGCCACAAATACCAAAGGAGCTTTGGGTCTCAGAATTGGGCAGTCATGAAAATGTGGGGCAGGAGGACTTTATCATAGAAACATGCCATGCAGGAAGGCCGCAGGAGTAGTCTTGGGGCCAGAGGTGCTGTAGCCCAGTCGGCATTGTCTGGGAGGAGAAGGACATCACTGAAGGGACTGCAGGAGAGCTCCCTGCTCCTCAACGCGGGTGCCACAGCACACTGAGCTGCAGCCGCTCCTTGAGCAGTGGCCGGCACTGTGCGTCACACTCTGCTTTCTTCAGAAGGCAGATGAAGAACGTGTCTACATTCTTGTCAGATTTCATGTAGGACACTGTCCATGGTGCCCAGTGTTCTTGGAAAGTCTCCCGGTAAACTTCCCCTGGTTACTTCCCCAGGTGATCCAGGGGCCTCTGTGAGGCAAGTCTCTCCCAGAGGCAGTCACGCCCTCACTGCATTTCCTGGAGCAGCACCTCCCCAGGACTGCCTCCAACTCACAAGAATCCCAGTAGTTCCCATTTGTTAATGCTTTTCATTAAAAAATGTCCAAAAAAATGTTGCAAGAAAGTCAGTTATGTGATGGGCTGGATATTGCCCTCCAAATAAGTGCACATCCCAATCCCCAGTCCTGTAAATAACATCACGTATGCTGAAAGAGACTTTGAAGATGCGATTAAGGATCTTGAGGTGGGGAAATCATCCTAAATGATCTGGGTGGGCCCAGTGTAATCACAAGGGCCTTGTATGAGGAAGGAAGAAGTGGGCAACAGAAGGGGCCCGTGGAGATGGAGGCAGAGCCAAGGGATGTACTTAGAGGGAGTCAGAGGGAGCCACAAGTACAGGAAGACAGGTGGCTCCTACAGCAGAAAAGACAAGGAAAGAAATTCTTTCTCTGTCTCCAGAAGGAAACAGCCCTGCACATACCTGGGCATTGGCTCAAACTCACCTTCACAGCTGTGAAGGAATGAATTTGTGTTGCTGTAAGCCAACAATTTTTTAGTAGCTTTTTATGGCAGCAATAAAAAGCAAATCCAGATTATAGAAAATGAAGAATGGGAATCCTGAATTTCAGCTCCCTGCAGCTAGTAAACTAGGTGGCCTGACTCTCTTCACCTGTGTGTAGACTGGATGACATCTGAACTCCGCTGTCCACTAGAAGCACAAGTTAGCTCATCTGCCTGTGCCTCTCTTTCTTTCTTGTGTTCTTTTGTTTGTTGTGTGTGGTGCAGTGCTGGGCATGGGTCCCAGGGCCTCCCACAGGCCAGGCCAGTGCTCTAGCACTGAGCTACGTCCCCAGTCCTGTGCCTGTTTCCTTATCTGTAAGCTGGGGGTGAATATAGGACTTACATTACAGAACTGCGCCAGTACCTCTGACGCGCACAGGACAGTGGCTGGTGTGTACTAAGCCCTCGACATGTGTGATGAATCTTTATCATTATTAAATGCACTCCCTGCTCATGGGAGAGAGAAGGAAATAATTCTTCCTCATCAATAACCAGGATCTAACAAAGACCACGTCTCACTTCCCAGATCAGCTGTGGACGGGCAGCACTCCCCGTGGTGACCTGGGCCCAGAGCCCACCCACACTGCCAACAGGTGCAGGAAGCGTGGAAGGGCATGTGCCAAAGGGCTCTGGGCACCAGGCTAGAAGAGCGCTCCCCTCACCCACAGAGAACTGCAGAGCGGGCTGTGGGGTGGGCGAGGCTTGTGCCCAGACAGAAAAGAGGACCTGCTTACAGGAGAATCCCAGGAGGGCCGACCTGGGCAGAGGAAAAGAGGACCTGCTTACAGGAGAATCCCAGGAGGGCCGACGTGGGCAGAGGAAAAGAGGACCTGCTTACAGGAGAATCCCAGGAAGGCCAACCTGGGCAGAGGACCTCCTTGGTTCCACAAGCCCGAAATACTAAATAACTACCGAGGCACTCCTAGGCAACTTCAGGAGATGACCTGGACCTGACAGGAGAGTGAACTTGGAGAGGGAGGGTTCATTTGAGCAGCCCACAGGGGGTACCATGTCATGGGGTCAGCACCAGAAGGTTTAGGTGAAGGCTCTGTCCTGGACCCCCCACCTCCTCACACAAAGCACCTGAAGTGTGGCCATGGCTGCCACAGAGCCATGTGGCATGTGTGGGATGCTGGTGTGTGCATCCTCGTCCTTCACACTTAGCCTTCATAGACCACCTCTGCCTGGACCCTAATGCCCAGCCACCTCTGGAGGTGGAAGTATCCAGAGCACATGGCCACAATCCCACACACGTGGATCCAACAGGATTCAGTTGCACCCGGGACTTTACAAATGTGGAGGGGACCCTGCTGGGCCCCAATCATTCATTCTAAATCATTTTTATTAGCTGAGGAAAATCAAGGATTGGGGTGGGGGATTGAGAATATCAGAAATGAGCTGTGTTCCCAGATGTGGCTTAGAATATGGGTTGAAACCAAGGTGGAACCGCAGAGGTTCCTACAGATCCCATTTCACACTTTGAAGTGTGCTTTGTGGGTGAAGAAAGGCCTTCAGAGATTGAACGGCATTTTACTTTAAACCTAAGGCACTCACAAGCCATCATGCACTCATGTGTGGACAAGGAGCTTTTGAGTTCCCTCCTGGTGGGGATGTTGGAGAAGGGAGCCATCCAGGACTCGCTGTTCCAGGCTGTCGGGTGGTGGCCTCACAGGGCCTGAGTAATCAGAGCAAGAGCTTGAGCAGGAGGAGACCAGTCAGAGTGGATGAGATGAAGGGGGCCAGTGGGGGGCTCCCACTGGTGGGGTCTACACAGTGGGTTTGAATGTCTATGTTCGCCATCACACTCATATTCCTTAAGTTGCAGGCAGTTTCAGTTGCACAACCCATGCCAGTCAGCAGTACTGCAGAAATACCTCCAACAAACCCTGCAGGGGAGAAATTGGCAGTCAGACTCTCACCCTGACTGCCTCCTCACCCATACTACAGGCCAATCTCTTTGCCTCCTTTGGGAAGGAAAAGGATTCTCAGAATGGCCCAAGATGCCTGACCTCTGCTTCTAGGTGAGAATCACACAGCTCCACCCAGGGATCAAGCCTGGTTTCCCTCTGGTCCCAATGTCTCCCCTATATAGCAGGGGCCTCAAAAGGATCCCACTGTCTCAGATGCAGGATAGAGACCAGGGCCTCTGGCCTCCTTAGGAGAGGTGTGGCTGATGCAGGCAGGCAAGGAGGGAGGAGGGCAGACCTTCAGACCTCAATGACTTGCTGAACACATCTGTGACTCCTGTCCTCTCCCTTAATATTTCCTCCATGGGGAAACCAGAGGGGAAAAGCATAGATAAGACCTCTTCTTCCCAGAGCTGGCTTTCTTGGAGGAATAGCAGAGTGGAAAGTCATTGTGTGTACACTTCCCACGGAAAGCTGGGGTAGAAAGGCTGTCCTGCTGCTCACCACCCACCACCCTCTGTCCCAGGCGACACCCATCTTCACCTTTCAGTTCAACTCAGCCAGACAGAGTGGGCCCTCCCTGCTATTCTCAGACTCTCCTCCAAAATCCTCTCAATTTAAAAGAAAATGATTCTCCCTCATTTTCCTCAGACACGGCTCCACCATTAAATTAGCCCCTAAAACAGCACAAATTCCAGGGAACTTTTCACAAGTTGACAAGAACATAACTGGCAGTGCCCATCTAGCTGTACAGCCCAGAAAGAATGAAAGACACCACCATGGTGGCTTCTCCATTCCCATCTGAGTGCTGCCTGAGCCCTCTCCACAGCACACACTGCTCTCCTGCTCAGGAAGGGATAGACCCTTTGCTGAATTCAAAATAACAGTGTGCAAAAGGGAGTGCTTGACCGTGAGGGTCTAGAATTACAAGTGATAGTTGCCCTGATGACAAAGAAGACTGTGTAGTGTCACACCTTCCTGCCCGTAAGCCAAGACCCCCTTTCCAGGACACTGTGCCCACATGGTCCCCAGACCTCCTCTCTCTCCTCTCCTCATCTCCTCTTCTCTCTCCTCCTCTCCAATGCTCTCTTCTCCCCTCCTCTACTCTGCTCTCCTCTCCCCTCCCCTTCTCCTCTGCTGTCCTCTCCTCTCCTTTCCTCTGCTCTCTCCTCCTCTCCAATGCTCTCTTCTCCCCTCCTCTCCTCTGCTCTCCTCACCCTTGCTCTCCTCACC
>PVKS010046513.1:0-13259 GCA_004027875.1 Aplodontia rufa
GGGACAGTGAGAGAGACAGAGAAAGAGAGAAACAACTTTATTTAGTTTTTCACATGGCCTTAGTTGCTCCAAACACTTAGTTGTGTACGTGGTGCTGGGGTTTGAACCCGGGTCCTCATGCCTGCCAGGCAAGCGCCGAAACCTCTGAGCCACCGCTCCAGCCCCGGGGTGAAATCTTAATGTAGTTTTGATTTGCATTTCTCTGATTACTAGTGATTTAGAACACTATCTTGTGTATTCATTGGCTTGCTTTATATCCTCTGTTGAGAAGTTTCTGTTTAGCTGTCTGGCCCATTTACTGATTGGATTGTTAGTATTTTTGATGTTAAGTTTTTCAAATACTTCGTAAATTGTTGATATTAGTTCCCTGTCAGAGGTATCACAGTCCATGATTATCTCCCATTCTTTGGGTTTTCTCTGGACAGTTTTGGCCAATTCCTTGTCTGAGAAGAAACTTTTTAATTTAATGGCATCACACTCATTAATTTCTGAATTTAATTCTTTCACTTTGGGAGTCTTCCTGAATAAGTCATTGCCAACTCCCATATGCTGGAGTGTTGGTCGTAATATTTTCTTCTAGTAGTTGTATAGTATATAGTCTAATTTCTACTTCATGGATGCATTTCAATTTGATTTTTGTGCAAGTTGAAAGTAAGGATCTAATTTTAACTTCCTACACATGGCTCTCTAGTGTGTCTAGAACCAATTGTTAAATAGGCTGACCTTGCTTCATGTTATATTTTGACCCCTTTTGTCAAAGATCAGATGTTTAAAGATTTGTGGGTTTGTCTCAGTCTTCTATTCCATTGGTCTTCAAGCCTATTTTGATACCAGTACTATGCTGATTTTGTAACTAAAATTACAGTATAATTTTAGAACTGGTATTGCAAAACCAGCTGTTTCATCTTTCTTGCTTAGTAATGTTTTGGCTCTTCTGGGTTGCTTGTTGTTTCAAATGAATTTGAGAATTGCTTTTTCAACATCTGTAAAGAATGACATTGGTATTCTTATGGGGATTGCATTGAATCTGTATTGTACTTTTGGTAGAATCACCATTTTAATTACATTAATTCTGTCTAACCAAGAACGTGGAAGGTCTTTCCATCTCAGGTCTTCTTCAATTTCTTTTTGAGCATATTGTGAATGGAACCAGTTTCCTGATTTCTTCTTCAGCCCTATGATTGTTAGCATATAGGAAAGTTATTGATTTGTGAATGTTGATGTTGTAGTTTGCTGCTGTATAAATATGTTTTTAAGCTCTATCAGTTTTCTGGTGGAGTTTTTTGGATTGTCCAGATATAGGATCATGTCATTTGCACTCCTGCCTGAGTGCTCCAGCTAGGGTCTCAAGGACTATATTGAAAAACAGTGATGAGAGTGGGCAGCCTTGTCTTGTTCCTGAGTTTGGTAGAAATGCTGTCAGCTTTTATCCACTCAGTATTATACTAGTTGAGGGTTTATCATATATGGCCTTTAAAAAGTTAAGGTAAGATCCTTTAATCCCTATTTTCTCTGCAATTTTGGGCAAAATTAGGTCCTGGATTTTATTGAAGGCCTTTTTGGCATCAATTGAGATGACAATATGTTTTTTGTATTTAATTTTGTTTAAGAGATGAATCACATTTATTGATTTGCATATGTTGAATCAGCCTTGCATGCCTGGAATGAAGCTCATTTGATTGTGATGAATTATCTTCTTGATGTGTTTTTGAATGTGGTTTGCTAGAACTTTATTAAGGATTTTAGCATCAAAGTTCATCAGGAATATTGGTTTGTAATTTTCTTTTTTTGATGCATCTTTGTTGGGTTTTGATATCAGAATTATGGTTGTTTCATAAAAAGTATTTGGAATAGCTTAATAAGGAGAGGTGTTAGCTCTTCCTCATAGTTGTGGTAAAACTCAGCAGGGAATCCATGTTGTCTTGGGCTTTTCTTCTTTGGAAGTCATTTAATTGCTATATGGATTTCAGTGCCTGTTATAGGGCTGTTTAGATTTCATATAATCCTGCATCAATTTGGGAATGTTGTATGTACCTAGAAATTTGTCCATGTCTTCCAGATTATTTAATATAGAGGAGCATTGTTTTTCACAATATGTTCTGATTATCCATTTGTTTTCCATAGGTTCAGTGGTGATCACTCCCTTTTCATTGGAGATTTTGTTATTTGCTTCAATTCTCTCCTTCTTTTAGTAAGATTAGCTAGGGGTCTATCAATTTTATTTATTTTTTTCAAAGAACCAGGTCTTTATTTCATCAGTTCTTTTTTTTAATTGTTGTTGTTCTCAATTTCATTGATTTCAGCTTGATCTTGATTATTTCCTGTCTTCTGCTGGCTTTGGGATTAGATTGTTCTTCCTTTTGTAGGGACTTGAGGTGGAGCATAATCTTATTCATTTGAGATCTTTCCTGGTTTTTAATGTAGGTACTCAGTGCTATAAAATTCTTCTTTAAGAATGCTTTTATGCTTTCCCAAACGTTTCGATGTTGTGTCTTCATTTTCATTTTCTTCCACAAATTTCTTGATTTCTGCTCTCATGTCTTCTTCAATCCATTCTTCATTCAATAGGGTATTATTCAATCTCCATGTATATGTGTTATAGTTTTTGCTGTTAATTTGTAGGGTAATGGCATCGTGGTCTGGTAGGATGCATGGGATAATATCTACTTTTTTGTATTCGCTGAGATTTTCTTTGTGAACTAGAATATGCTCTATTTTGGAGAAAGAACCATGAACTGCTGAGAATGTATTCTCAGCCAATTTGGGGTGGAATGTTCTATAAATGTCTGTTAAATCCATTTGATTTATGGAGTTGCTTAGACTGGAGATCTCTTTACTGTTTTTTTTTTTTGCTTTGAGGTTCTATTGGTGATAGAGGTGTATTAAAGTCTCCCATATTATTATGTTGAGGTCCACAAGTGGTTTAATGTCATGGAATATTTTTCATACATATTTTTGAGTATTTGTGCTTGGAAAGTATATATTGACTATGGTTATATCTTCCTTTTGTATTATTCCCTTTACTAGGATGTAGTGACCTTCTTTATTTCTTCTGACTAATTTATGTTTGAAATCTACTTTGTAGAGTATAAGTATTGCAACTCTGGCTTGGTTTCTTGGGCCATACACCTAGTAGAATTTTTACATCTTCTCACCCTCAATCTGTACATGTATTTGGCTGTAAAGTGGGTCTGTAAGCAGATATTGTTGGATTTTGTTTTTTGATCCAAACTGCTAATCTGTGATTTGGATTGGTGCATTGAGACCATTCACATTAGGTGCTAGGACAGTTATGTGGCTGTGGTTCATAATAATCATGATTTATTATTGAGTTCTTTGCTTTCTTGGTTGTGTTTGATAGCATGCACTCTTATTAAATGTTCTCTGTTTGTGAGTTTTGAGAAGTGTTTACTTGTTCTTCTTCCTGGAGTTTATCTTTGAGTATTCTTTGTATACTGGTTTTCTGTTCATGAATGCAGTGAGTTTGGTCTTATTTTGAAATGTTTTTATTTTCCCATCAAATTTCAAGTTGAGTTTTTTTTATTTCACAGTTTTATTGTATTGCATTAAAGGAACAGCAGGATGGTTATACAATTTTCTTTCTCATTCAGTTTTGAAAATTTAAAGTACTTGTAAATTCTTAAGAATACTTTTACCCTCAGATTAAAATAGTAAGCATAATATAACTAATATCTTAATAAGTAACATCTTACAAATAAAAACACATTTAAAATAGCTTTAAATGCATTCTTCACAAGTAATTAAGTATATATTTTTATATCAAGTTCACTTACGCTCAAGAATTAAAGCAAGTATATTACTCTGATGGAAATAAAGAAAATCATTTTCATTCATGCAATATTCAGGAATCATATTCAAGTTGAAGGGAAAAAGTCCTCTGTCTTTATTTTTGTAAATGTATCCTTATATAATCATCTATATGATGAATGAGGAAACCTATAAAGGTTCCCACAAGTCAGATACACATTTCAGTTCATCAGAGGCACTTGGTATGTATAGCTAATTCATAATTAGGTGGCATTTCAATAAAACCAAAATGGGCCCTACAAGTTTCTACAAACAAAAGCTTCCAATGGACTAAGTACAATCAGTAATTAATGTGATCATTTGGAGGATTATGGCTGTTCCTTAAGGAGTGCTAGTTCAAACCTGTCAACATCAAAGGTAATCATTTTGTATTAATTTACACATAATTCCATTTAAATTCTTTATCTAAGTATAGCATATGGAAACAGTCTTTCCACAAGCAAAAAATGTGGAAATATTTTAAAAATAAGGAGTCATTTTTTTTTTAAAGTAACTGATCAGATTCCGTAGACTACTCTTGGAAACAGGATCTTGCTGGATAGAATCCCTTCATCTGGTGGCTGCTGCATGCATTTAACTGCACCAATTCTTCTGTATTGTTCTAAGAGCTCACCAAAACATAGATTATGCCATACAACTAGTAAAAAAATGCTAGAAGGTAAAAAGCTAATTTGTGCCATCCTTCTTTCTGACAGTATGCTAGAATATCTACATTCATGATGGTCATTGGATGAGAGTCCTGGTCTGCCCATCACAGGTCTACCTACCTCCAAATATGGCATGCCAAGAGGGTCATATGGAAACCCAGTGTAAGCCACTCTGCTGCACAAAGAAACATAATGCAGAAGAATGGATGATGTACTCTGGAAGAACAAGAGGATTCAGAATATTACACTGGCCTATAGGATTCTTGTAATCAGTCTTTAATTCATCAATGCTATAGTGCCAGAAAGCAAAGAAGATGAGCACAGCAGTGAGCAGTAGTGCCAGCATATAGCAGAAGGCTGCAAATGTGAATATGTGAATGCCATGCGGGGAAGGAGGAGCTGGCAGTGGTGCCAGTGCCAGTGGAAAAAGGTGGTGCAGGGCCCTCTCTTAAAGTTGGGTTTTGCTGGTTGTAGTATTGTTGCCTGCATGTTGTGTTCATTCAGACGTTGAAAGATCTACTTCCAAGATCATCTTCCTTCTAGAGTCTGAGCTGAGAAGTTGGAATGGTCCTTGCTGTTTTCCTCTGAATGTGATTTGACTTTTCTCTCTTGCCACTTTTCATGTTCTTTCCTTGATTTCCCTGTTATAATTTTGAATATGATGTGTCTTGGTGAACTTCCCATTTCATTATGCTTATTGGGGTTCCTGTATGCTTACTAGATGTACATTTCTGATTCTATTCTGATATGGGATAATTTCTCTTTAACTATTTCATTGAGGATGTTCTTTATACCTTTTGTTTGTGTTTTGATTTCTTCTTGTATCCCAATTACTCTTACATTGTTTCTTCTGATTTCATCATAGACATTTTGATAATTCTGCTTTTGTTCTGTAAGACTTTTTTCTCTTTTGTCATCTGTATGCTCAAGCTTACTCAGCCTATCTTAATTGTCAAAAGTCATTTCTTTCAGAGCTGAGGTTCTGCTTTCTATAGATGTTAGTCTATTATTAAATTTATCCATATTGTTCTGATGTGATTGACTGAAGATTTTTGCTGTCTTACTTCCTTTTGAGTATACTTATTGTTTTGATAATAGAGTTTTTCATCTCTTGAGTTTTCTCACTTAGTCCCTTCATTAACTCTTCTTTTATTTCACTGTTCCTTTTTGGTAATCAGATTATAGATAATTATTTCTAGGTTTTCGTCCTGCTCCCTTTTGATATGTTCCTTGGTTGGGGAGTTGTGGACTTGAGGTAAACCTTTTCTATTTTTATTTCTCATTTTTATAACCTTCTTCTGGATCTTTGAATAGAGTTTCCCTGTGGTGAAAGTGGGCAGGTCTACAGGGACTTCTTTGCAGGTCAAATGGTCAGATCAGATACCACCCCTGTGATGACTACCTTCTTCCAGAAAGCTGCTTCTGCCTGGAGCCTCATTTTGCTGCACATTTTGGATCTAGGCTCCAGGACATTGATCTGGAATTTCTTGGGGGTGTGGGGCTGCCCATTGGATTGTAGAAGCACCACAGCCAGAGTGCTTTTTTCTGGAGCCTCACATCTAGCTGGAATGAGACTCCTGCACATAGTGACAGGAACTTCGATCTTTGGCAGTGGGTTTAGTCCCAGTGTATCTGGAGGTGGCAAGAATGGGGTGCTCTGGGCAACTATGTGTGGGGCAGCTGGGTAGTTTGGGATGGGGGTGGTGGTTGTCCCTGCTGCAGAAGGCCCCATAGCTGAGGCATGGGTCCATACACAGAGACTTCTGGTGTCAGCACTGATGAGGCTCTTGGTTGAGGCTTCCCTATGCTGCTGAAGGCCCCAGAGCTGAGGCTTAGGTCTGCATGCAGAGGCTTCTGGTGTTGGCTCTGGTGGGGTTCCTCAACTCATTTCTTCTTGAAGGGAATGTTTTACCAAATGTTTAAGCATTGGTTATCTTGGTAGAAGTATTCAAAATCATAATCAATGGTTAATCAAATGGCTGATAAACTTTCAAGGTCTACATAATGTAGGGCTTGGTCAGGATCCAGCTGGACAAGGAGTGAAGTTTATTTTTGACAGCAATTATCTGGTGAAGGTGCAGTGACTTGGCTGTCCATTATCATTGTTCATTTCTTAGTGGACAGGGCTTTGAATGTCTTTCATCTCCTTGTTATAACAAAGACCAAATGTTAAATGAATTAGCTATGCTGCATTGACCAGATTTAGGGGAAACTCTTGCAAGTTTACAAAGGGCTTGGATTTGTTACTTTTTCTGACAAACTGATTGTGGGAAAAGGGAATATTTATTTATTTATTTTTCATTTGTTTCTCTTCATGGTACTTAATTTCTATAGTTTTCACTCTGTAATTCTTTTATAATGCATCTTGTTATGGCATAAATTCAATTATATTCATTCAATTAATATTTATTAGGAGCCTGCCATGTTTTTCAATTTATAGCAATTTCATTCAGTGGATGCTTGAGGGAAAGCATGGCTAATAGAAAAGATTCTGCATGTCATCACGAAAGCATTGTGGAATGGTAGTAAATGTACTTAGGCTCTGAAGTTAGGTGGACTTGTGTTCAAAGTCAAGCTCTGGGATTGGCTGGTATGTGACCATGGAATGTTGCTTAACATATCTGAACCTGGTTTTTCTTATCTACTGGTTGAGGAGAAACAGTCTAAAATCATACTTAACACATTCAGAGATTAATCCTATTAGGCAACATTAGATAAATTCCATGACTACACTAGGCTCAATTTCCCCATTAAAATATAGGATTGAAAGTTATCATGCTTTTAGCATAATTTGTAGCCTGCAATATGAGGTCATTGAATAATAAGCATCATTAATACCACCGCCACCACCACCATCGTCATCATAAGAGAGTAAGCACATCATCACTAGAGGTATTTAATCAGGGGCTAATTGGCTGCTTTTAGGTTAATGTCTGTTATATTCATAGGATAGTATTTGATACACATTATGTCTTTGAGATTCCAATAAAAATTCTGTTTTAGTCAACTTTCTGTTGCTCAGGCAAAATACCTGAGAACAATTAAAATGAGAAAGGATTTATTTTGGCTCATGGTTTCAGTATATGGTCATCCAGCTCCATTATTTCTGGTCCTGTAGTGGTGCTATGTATCATGACAGAAAGGTATGACAGAGGAAAGCTGCTCACCTCATGTCAGCTGGGAAGCAGAGAAAAGAGGTAGTGGCCAGTTACAAAATATACTCTTCCAGAGCATGTGCCAGTACCCACTTTCTTCAGATAGGCCTCACTTCCTTCATTTTCCATCATCTCCCCATAATGCCATTGAATTCTGCCTCCATCAAGGGCTTCATCTATTGATGTGGTTAGAGTCTTCATGACACTATAATCACTTTCCAAAAGCTCCGCTTAATTGGGGACCAAGCCTTACATCAACATTCATTACTTGGTCAATGTGACCAAGTCAACTTTACTTCACTGGTGACCAAGTCTTCAGTACATGAGCAATTTGGGGAAATTCTAGGTACAAACCATGATACGTTCCAATGGTAGAATTTCAGAATTGTAACAATTAGGCCAAAAATACTTTTAGGCAAGAGCACCCCGGCACCGTTACCTCTTCTGGTAAGACATAAAACCAACACCCGAGAAACCTAATTAATTTTCTGCCTTCTGTTACCAAAGTTAAAATATTCTGGGTTTTCCCCCCTACCTTTCTCTAAATTATAGTTGCTCCCCACTAACTGCTTTCCAAATCCTACATATTTTTCTGAATTAATTTTATTACAGAGGCAGAAACATTACATGGATTTTTTTGTTACTGCTTCTTTTATTTATGTATCCTGAGAATGCACCCCTTCAACTGATAACAGAACCATTCTTGAACTTGTTTAGCTCTATGTCAACTCTGTCCATAACTTTTTTGTGGCTCCCCAACATTCTTTCCTATCTTGAATTTTTGCACTTTTTCATTTCAAATTGTACTTTTGCATCAACTGAAAGTCATTACTTTTATTTCTACCTCCTTCTGCTGCCAGGGTCATTTGAAAATCTAATTTTATCCTCTCAGGGTGAGTGACTCACCCTTCCTTTCCATTCCTGGTGGCCATGTCATCTGTGGATGTGATGAAGAGCTTTTTCTTCCCCAGAGAAGTGATGGGAGAAAGTGACAAAAAGCTTCAGGCCTAGGATAGTCTTCTGCATGAATTATAGGAATGTAAGCAGCTTGAAATCAATGAGAACAAACAAAAGTACCCTTATGAGATATGGGAATTTCTTAAGTATTTGGAGTCAGGCAGTTTGTTTATATCAGCTGATTGTTGAACATTTTAGGCAGACAGGTGGAAATGGAGAAGGAAATTTGCAGTAACATGCTACATCAGTTAAAGTACCTTCCTCCACTATCAGCTTGTACTGCCTCAAACATAGCAAATAGGTGCCCTAAATCCTGACCAGAATATTTTATGGGACAGATTTCAAATATTTTATTCTTGGGAATTAGAAAGATCTCCAGAGTCCCATGTTCAGTCTCTATTTTTTTATTATTGTTATTTTAATTGATATATGATAATTATGTGTATTTATAGAGCACAATATATATTATGTATATTTTGATAGATGCATATAATATGTGATGATCAAAACAGGGCAATTGGCATATCCATCACCTCAAACATGCGTAATATTTTGGTGTTGGGACATTAAAAAATCTTTCTTCTAGTTATTTTGAAATATACAGTAAATTGTGTTAATGATAGTCACCTATTCTGATAAAGAAAATCATAATACCTTCTTATCTAACAATATTTTTGTGTCTGATAACCAATTCCTTTTCAAGCCTCTGGTAACTTCTGTTATATTCTCTTTTATTTTTCATATCCTATTTTAACTATGCCTTTTATTTCCCTGTAATTTTATGCTTTAACATCTGGGCCTTGCAGACTCCTGTAAGGACTGCCTCTTCCAGAGTCAGACAATTCTTAGAGATAGTAAACCGTTTGCTCTCTTGAGCATGCTTTTCAAGTACAAATTGACCAACCCAAATCCCATATTCCCAACCACCTCTTTTTTTTAGCTTAGACTCTCTGGACCACTTTGCATTTTTCTAATCACCCGAGGGCCACATACCAGAAAGTAGGTGACAGGCTTTATTCAGCAGAGTCTGTTGAAATCACTTCAATTAGTCCAGCATCAGCCTGTTTAATTGCCTTACCTATTGTTTCCAGTGAAAAACACGTTACTGCATTTGCTCACAAGTTCCTCTCACCCCCCCACCCACCTCTAGTCCGACCCTGTGCTTCCTAGTGTGGCCAAGCATGATACAATGTGTTCCTTCATTTTGGGGACAGTGGACAACAAACTATTTTTTCAATGAAATCTGCTTCCTGATCTCTTGGGCTTACCATATCTGAATAATAACAAAACCTATTAAAGCACATAGAAAATTTTAGTGCTCTGTTTTCCTAAAACATAGCAGACACAAGAACAATGAGCTAGAAAGGAAGGAAGATTCTAGAACTACCTAGTTGGTGATACTACAAGATGCCAATTGTGTGGGAAAAATGCCTTCTTGATAAGTGATGTACAGAATATAAAAGCAGGAACAAACTTATACTGAAATGAGAATAAAGTAAAAATGATTTCTGCCAGGTTTTTCTTTTTCACTTTCATTTTTCATTCATTTCTCCCCCCCACTTTTTTTTGTGTGTGCTACTCTTGACCATACATTCTCATCTTGGTTGTACTAACGATAATTATAGCCAGCACACACAGAAACACTTAAAAAGCCAGCATAAGACAAATTTTGTACTGAGAGTTTTACATTTTTCTTATCTTTATAATTGTAAAAAACTCTAAAAGGTAGGATATGTCAGCTTCTTTTTGAATCTGAGGACACATTTACGTGTATCGCTTGATTTGTGCCTGACTGCCTAGGCAGTAGTTATGGACAGAATTTGTGTTCAGGTGTGTACTTTGTAAATTGTTTCTTCTTTGCCTCACATTGTACACAAAAGTTTGCAGGGAATATACTCCTTCAGTGGTAGCTTGAAGGGGATGAAGAGGTTGCTAGTGTCTGGATGACATCTCATTTTGTGCTGTGAACTCAATGATATTACATATATCATGGACATAATTATATTAGAGAACGATGGATATATCTTTGGTTCAACTAGCTCATGGGCTATATGGAAGCAGGAACTGTACCTCATCTTTGTATTCCTCATAGTGCCTACCCTGGGGGCTTGAACTTAATAAGTATACACTATTTGTTGAATTGATTTCAATTGAGAATTAAATACATTAATGCATGCTAAATCCCTTTGTAAAGCAGTAGCCACATGAGAAACAATAAGATTATTTGAATCACAGTGTATAGAGAAGGAAGAGAGATCGAGGGAAGGAAGATGGGGAACACCCATTCCAAAGAGTCTTCAAAGGAGGAATCAATAGTGGAATTTTAACTTAAAATGGAACTTTGCTTTTTGCCACTAGCACAGAAGTTTCTAAATTTCCATTGAATTTTTTGATAAGAATGAGGAAAAAAGATGAAAGTATATCAATACATAAAATAGATTCACATAAAAAAATGTTGAAATCCAGGAGAAAGTTACTTTAATAGGGAAGATAATTAATTGTGTTTCCATCACTTAGTTAGGTTTAATTGCAAATAAGAGAACAGTCAAACACTGCCTAAAACATAACAACTTTTCTTGGTCATTTGACAATAGCCTGAAGTTAGCTCTTCTCTGTATACTTCAAAAATTGAACATCACCTTCAAAACAGTAGGCTTTTTTCAATTATTCTCACTGCATTCTTTTTTTCCCCCTCTCTCTGTTTTCATTAGTTGAATATGGAGTTACATTTGAGGGGGAATAATTATCAAACAATGAAGAACAAATGTATATTTACAAAGTTAGCCAAGGCTGATGCCATGTCATGGATGCCCCCCTTGGGTTCCTCATGGTTCTATGTTTCCCCCAAAAGAACCCCTGTGTTAAATGGACTTCTCTTGGAGGTCAGAGATCTCCATCTTCCCCCATACTCCCTCCCTCCAGTCTTCAATATATCTGTCCGAATCCCATACCCCTCCCTATGTCTCCAGGTATTCAGGCAAGATTCCCCCTGTTTGTGTAAAAATTCATACATTTTTTGAGATTATTATTAGCTTAGCCATCTAACATACTCTTTCTGGTTGTATTCTAGCTTTCACAAACAAGAGAAAACATTCGGCCCTTGAGTCTCTGAGATTGGGATACTTCACTGAGCATAATTTTTTCCCATCTCTATCCATTTGGCTGCAAAAGCCATGATATCATTTTCTCTAATGGCTGAGTAGTATTTCATTATACATATGTACCAAAGTTTTTGAATCCACTCATCTAGTGAGGAGCATCTGGGTTGGTTCCACAGTTTAGCTATAGTAAATTGAGCTGCTATAAACATTGATGAAGCTGTATGTCTATAATATGCTGATTCTAACTCTTTTGGGAAAATACTCAGGAATGGGAAAGCTGGGTCATAAGGTGGTTGAAGCCCTAATTTTTTGAGGAGTCTTCACACTGTTTTCCAGAGTGGCTGAACCTGTTTGCAGTCCCACCAGCAACGTGACAGTGTTCCTCTTTTCCCACAGCCCCTCCAGCATTTGTCATTGTTCATAATCCTCATTTTTGCCACTCTATAGGAGTGAGGTGGATCTCACCAAAGTTTTGATTTGCATTTCTCTAAATGCTAATGATGTAGAGCATTTTCTCATATAATTATGGGTTTTCTGAACTTCCTCTGGTGAGTAATTTCTTTTTAGGTGCATAGCCCATTTATTGATTGGATTATTTGTGATTTTGTTGTTTAGTTTTTTGAGTTCTTTGTCTATTCTGGATATTAGCCCTCTGTCTGAGATGTAGAATGCAAAGATTTTCTCCCATTCTGTTGGATCTCTCTTGACACTCTTGACTAATTCTTTTTTTTTCAGGTTAAGGCATAACTTTAATGGATACATGTTACATGCATATGTAATGTTACATATATATATAATATATTTTTTAATTTAATTTTTTATCATTGAACAACCATACAAGTTTTTAACAAAATAATATAAAATGTGTATAGATTCTGGATACTACAATTATCCCCAGGAGTGCCCCCCTGATTACCCACCCTTATCCCTCCCTTCCCCTTCCCACAATATTTCTAAAAAAGGATTATGTTGTATAGCATTACATCTTATCTGGATTCAACACATGATAATAGACCAACTTTCTCACTGGCCAGGGTCTAGTCCCAACCTCCACAGATAAGTGGAGCCAATCTACCATTAGTTCTCTGTGTTAAGCTGATTTTACTCAGCATAATTTCTTCCATAGCCATCCATTTACCTTCAAAGGCTGCAATATCATTGTTTCTAATTGCTGTGTAAAATTCCATGGTATAAATGCACCACAGTTTTTGGATCCATTCATCCAGTGAGGGACATCTGGGTTGTTTCCATAGCCTAGCAATAGTAAATTGAACTTCTGTGAACATAGATATTGCTGTGTCACTATAATGTGCTGATTCTAAATCCCCTGAAAAGATTCCCAGGAGTGGAATAGCAGGGTCGTATGGTGGAGTCATCCCTAGTTTTTTGAGGATTCTCCACACTGCTTTCCAGAGGGACTGTACCAGTCTGCAGCTCCACCAACAGTGTGTTAGTGTGCCTATCTCTCCACAGCCCCTCCAGCATCTATTGTTGTTTATTTTCTTCATCTTTGCCATTCTGACTGGTGTAAGGTGATATCTTAATGTGGTTTTCATTTGCATTTCTCTGAT
>PVKS010046514.1:0-13257 GCA_004027875.1 Aplodontia rufa
GATGTGGAACCACTACTTTATGATCCAAAGCAAGAGTAATCAGAGCTCAAATATTTTCAGAATACTGTGTCTATTCCACCTCTCTCATCTGGGACTTAACTTCAACAACAGATAATTGTATTTGAAAGATTTTATTTTATAAAATATAACATTATTCTGTGGGGATTCAGTAAAGAGAAAGGAAAATAAATGAGAAGATATTATAGAGCTGTTGTAACAAAAACAGCATGGTACTGGTATCAAAATAGGAATGAAGACCAATGGAATATGAATAGAAAACTCAGACACCCATAAATCATTAAACACCTGATGGTGGACAAAGGGGGTCAACATATAATATGGAGGAATGACAGCCTATTCAATAAATGATGCTGGACAAACTGGACAGTCATGTGCAGGAAGTTGAAATTTGATCTTTATCTCTCAACTTGCACAAAAATCAAATAAAAATGAATCAAGGAATTAAGAATTAAATCAGCTACCATACAACTGATAGAAGAAAAATTATAACCAACACTCCAGCATATGGGAGTTGGCAACGACTTCCTCAACAAGACTCCCAAAGCAAAAGAATTGAAAATCAAGAATTAGTGAGTTGGATGCCATTAAACTACAAAGCTTTTGATCAGCCAAGGAATTGGTCAAAACTATCAAGAGAGAACCCACAGAGTGGGAGAAAATCATGACCTGTGATTCCTCCAACAGGGGACTAATATCCAAAATTTACAAAGTACTCAAAAAACTGAATATGAAAAATACAAACAATCCAATCAATAAATAGGACAGAGCTGAACAGAAACTTTTGAACCGAGGAAATTGAGCAAGCTAATGAATACATGAGAAAATGTTCTGAATCACTAGTAATCAGAGAAATGCAAATCAAAACTGCATTAAGATTTCCCCTCACTCCAGTCAGATTGGCAAAGATAAAGAATATAAACAGTAACAAATGCTGGAGAGGTTGTGAGGAGGGAGATAGGAACATTAACACACTGTTGATGGAACTGCGGACTGATATAGCCACTCAGGAAAGCAGTGTGGAGACTCCTCAAAAAATTAGGGATGGGTTGACTGTATTATCTAGCTATCCCTCTTCTGGGTGTTTTCCCAGAGGAGTTTGAATCAGCACATTTCAGCAACACAGGAGAATCAATGTTCATAGCAGCTCGATTTACAGTAGCTAAATTATAGAAGCAACCCAGATGCCCCTCACTGAATGGATCCAAAACTCTGGTATATATATACTATGGAGTTCTATTCAGCTATTAGAAACAACAATATTGCAGCCTTGGAAGGTAAATGGATGGTAATGGAAGAAATCATGCTGAGCAAAATTAGACAAACTCAGAGAATCAAGGGTCGAATGTTTTTTCTCATTTGTGGAGGCTAGAGAAAAACCTAGGATTGAGTGAAATGTCTTCATGTACTAGACTCACCAAAGTTGAAGCCATACATAATCTAAGGGAACCATAGATATGTAGGAGGGGGAGGAAACAAAGGGAGTGACACTGGGGAGGGAACAATCAACCACATGGCATACTCTTTACCCGCTCTCCCCCGAAGCCAAATAATATTTATACAATCATTTAATGCTGGAAAATTCATAATCTTGTATGTATTTCATAATCTTACATATATATAATATGTGTACATGTATGTACATATATACATATGTTTACATATAGGTACATATATACATATGTATATATACATGTGGACATTTATAGCTGTTGTGGAGAGAAATATAGAAGAACCAAGAGACTGAGGGGTGGGCGATATAAGGGTGACTCTGGGTTAGAATCAAATGCATGTCGTATTATTACTTTATATGCATCTATGATTTTATATAATCTCAACTCCTCAAGTAGAGGAAATGTGTATAGATTTGCAAAGGTGCATGGAGTTAGTGTCACTTGTGGTTGCACCCTACTCATTGAATGGTTTTTGTAGAGTAGCAATGGTAGCATGAAGTAGGCAGTGAGAACATGTGTGCCCTTCATCCCCTGTCTTTCTTGTTCCACCTTCCCAACAGTGGCAGGGGAGGGGTTGTTCAGTGACCACAGGCAACTCTATCTGTGCCCAGTAGCTGCACACCTCGCAGTGACTAGCCAGAAGAGAGTACCCCAGGTCAAACCTCATGTAGCATCACTGGCGGTCATCAGTCAGAAGACCCTGGAGGACAAGACTATCCTGGACCAGCATAGGGTGGAATGCATGACCACTCTGGGAAGGTAAGAAGTGAAACTCCCATGATGCAGCACAATGGGTGCTTCTGTCAATGTTGTACCCTTTTTGCAAAAAGAAGGTTCCCAATGCCACCTCCTAAGTCCTTTGTACTGCTGTTTTTTCTAATAGAGCATATTAGTCATGTCCAAAAAGTGGATAACACCCTGATAGAAAATAAACATTAAATTATGGTAGTCTCCCTTATCTGTGGTTTTCTCTCTGCATTATTTAGTTACCTGTGGTCAACCATAATCTAAAGATATTAAGTGGAAAATTCCAGAAATAAACAATTCCTAAGTTTTAAGTTGGGCACTCTTCTGAGTAGTGTGATGAAATCTGGCTGCCTACTTCATCCTGCCTGGGATGTGAATCATGCCTTTGTCCAGCATACGCCCCCATATTAGTCAGTTATGGCCATCTCGACTGTCAGATCAGTGTCACAATGTTTGTCACACATTTTGAGTAATCTTTATTTTATTTCATAATGGCTCAAAGTGCAAGAGTAATAATGCTGGAAATTTAGAGAAGTGAAGTGCTTCCTTTAAGTGAAAAGGTGAAAGTCCCAGTGTAATAAAGAAAGAAAAACACTTTCATAACATTGCTAAGACCTGTAGTAAATATAAATCTTCTATCCATGACATTTTGCACCTCAGCTTCCAAAAGTTAGAGCCCAGTTGCTTGCTTATCTGCTTATTATGGTTGATTACCTATGGTGCAACTTTGTATGTTAAACTTGATCATAAGTATTATGTATAGGAAAACACTGTAAAAGATTAAGGGCCTGTTATCAAGTGAGAACTTGTTTCTTTTTATGAGATTCTTGCATCTCCTTGTGCAAATGCACATGACTCATTTGGCGTACCTAGCAATTGATTTAAACTTAGGGGAAATTGTTTCACCTTCTTGTTCACTTTTACTTTTTCTGATGAGGATAAGCCATGATGATGAAACACAGGAATGAAATCATGATATAAAAATACCTTCCCTGGGGCTAGAGATGTGGCTCAATGGTGGAGCATGCATCTGGCATGTGCAAGGACCTGGTTTCAATTACCAGCACCTCATACACAACTAAGTGGAGGAAAAACGAAAATCAGATGAAAAAAAAAATGAAATCTGCTCTCTTAAAAAAAAATACCTACCTGAGAAAGGGAAGTGCAGAAGCAACTCTGAGTCTTTGAATTTGGATACTTCACTTAGCAAATTTTTTTCCTTCTCCATATATTTGGCTGCAAATCCCATAATATCATTTTCTCTAATAGCCGAGTAGTACTCCAATGTACATATGTACCACAGTTTTTGGATCCATTCATCAAGTGAGGGGCATCTGTGTTGGTTCCATAATTTAGCTATAGTAAATTGAGCTGCTATAAACATTGATGAAGCTGTATCTCTATAGTAAGCTGATTCTAGCTCTTTTGGGAAGATACCCAGGAGTGGGATAGCTGGGTCAAAAGGTGGTTCTAGCCCTAATATTTTGAGGAGTCTCCACACCTCTTTCCAGAGTGGCTATACCAGTTTGCAGTCCCACCAGTAATTTAACAGTGTTCCTCTTTTCCCTCAGCCCCTCCAGCATCTGTCATTGTTTGTATTCTTCATTTTTGCCACTCTGACCGGAGTGAGGTGAAATCTCAGCGAAGTTTTGATTTGCATTTCTCTTATTGCTAGTGATGTAGAGCATTTTCTCATATGTTTATGGGCTTTTTGGACTTCCACTGTTGAGAAGCTTCTTTTTAACTCTACAGCCCATTTATTAATTGGGTTATTTGTGGTTTTGTTATTTAATTTTTTGAGTTGTTTGTATATTCTGGATATTAGCCCTCTGTCTGAGGTGTAGCAGGCAAAATTTTTCTCCCATTCTGTAGGTTCTCTCTTGAGACTCTTGACTAAATCCTTAGCTGTGTAGAAACTTTTTAGTTTAATTGCATCCCATGCATTTATTCTTGATTTTGCAGATTGTGCCATGGGAGTCCTGTTAGGAAGGCAGTGCCAACCCCTAGCCTGACATAATTTTTAATAGTCTAGACCATCCTCTTTTCTAGGGTAACCAGCAATGAGAATAGGCTTACTCCTTTTTGATTTCCTGCAAACCCCTTCTAGGAACTTAAATTTGGCTCTGTCACTAACCAACCTCCCAGCAATGCCAATCCAAACCCCCTAACAATTCCAATCCAAACCCCCTAACAATCCATCTTCCAAAATTTTTAACATACATTTTTTCTGCTGTTCCTTGTTCTGTCATAGAGCTTTTACCTTTTTATTGGCTTTTGGAAGGGATCAAAAACTAACAAGTGTATTTGGTCTGCCATGATTAACATATTATATCTCCTAGGTATAGTTAGTTCTTTTGGGCAGCAATTAACCTCACTATTTGCTCCATCTTGGTCACATTATTCATTCTATTTTAAGTCCCTGTGTCCTTCTACCTCCTAATATAGAAGACAGAAATGAGTTAATTCAATTTAGATATGCCTTTCTTAATGCTTGCAGCTTCTCATGATATGCTGCTTCTGTTTTTCAGTGTCCAAGAGTTCTCTTTCTTAGAATACCCCCTCATCTCATGGTCAAACAGGTAATGACAGTAATATGAACTATTTACGTGTGATAGGTTTTGATTAACTACATACCAATGTGAAAGCATTCTTGGCAACATGTTCCTTCAAGCAGAGTTTGCATAGTTTTCTTTTTCTCTGATGTTGAAATAGGTATTTGTATTTCTATTTAAGGGATTTAGATTTTCTGCCAACAGGTAAAGAAAAGTGTCTTCTGTGTACTTTATGGATATTCTGAAATCATGATGAAGTATGTTGCTTAGTCAGAAAATGCTCCAGTAAGAGATACATGATCAAATTCTGTCTCCTCTGGACACCCAAATCTTGACCATAGTGGCCAAGGATAGCACATGCATTTCAGGTACTTAAGAAAAATTATGCTAGACTTTATGGCAATGGAAAATAAATATCAAATATAATTGATTCACTTTTTGTAGTACTCTGATGAAAGTATTAAAATGCATGGTGTTCTGCTGTGTTTCTTCCTGATTCAGTCTCCTATTGGATTCTGCATGTCTCCTCTGGGGTCACCTATCATATTCTACCTATGGCTCCAATTCCCTTGGTTTTCATCTAGTTATGGATTAATCTTAGTCTCTATCAAAATGATCATTCAGTAGTGTTTTAAATATAATCTTTATATATTTTATAAGCAAAGCTTTATCTCAATCTTCTGAAGATTTTGGTTGCTTTCTCAACAATCCAGAGGATTTGTAGTAGCTTTACTCTTCAATCTGGGTGATCTCAGTTTTGTTCCACACAGAAACCTCAGGACCATTTGTATCTCATACTATGAGAAAAAGCATCTATAACTTCTTTTTGCAGCAGGAGTCTCCTCTTCATTGTGACTTGTGTGGAAACAAATGAGTCCTTATTGAACAGGAATAAGGCCATCTGGTGTTTCTAATACTATCCATTGAACATTGTCCTATACTTCCCTGGAGATTGCTCCTTAAACTAATAAAATGCAGGTTGTGTATGCTTTTATGATTCATCTGTTCAGAAGTTTGGTGTTGAAACTGAAGTAGGTGTTTTTTCAGGCAATTGGAGGTGAGATGGAAGCTGTGGTGCACAGGAATGGTATTAGTCTTCTCAGGTGGTGCCTCTTCTGCCCAGAACACACTGGAAAATGAGCTCCTTATTTCTGCTTGAGAACTATTAGGGACTGCTATGGAAGAGACGTAAATGTTTAAGTGTCATGGCGTCTTCTTGGAACCAGAGTTCTTGACTGATCCACATCCACCTGCTGATGGAACATTACCATGTGCTTTTCCCTTCCACTTGGATCAGGTAATGGGTCAGGAAAAATTCTGACCTGACATTTAGCTGTTATCTTTTTTTTTTTTATGAAACAGTTCTATATTTTATAAATCATTATGTACTTAGCATTATATCACCCCATTATGCTGGGCCACTTTGTTTCACTAATTTTGTTTCTGACAACAGTTCTCTGGTTTAGAAAATTCTGGGATCAGGAAGTAGAACTAATGGAACAAGTAATATCCTCTGGTTCTTCTTGTTTATGTATCTTATTAATTTTTCCTTTGATGTTCAGAGTAGTGTAGTTCCTTTTACTATCCTGCTTGTGTAGTATAAAAAAAGATGACTTTTGTTACCAGAGTGAATAGCATAGACGCAGCCATCAATTTCATAAAAGGTTAAATTTACCATTCTCCAGTCTTGATTTTTGATTCTCTAGAAGAGATATATGGCTCAGTGTTAAATGGTATCCATTGTGGCTAAAGGGATAGATTTATGTTATTAGATAATACTAAGAAATTGTGATCATTTGAGGGGCTATTTACAGAGAAGAATGATTGGTGCATCACAGAGTACCTGAAAAGTATCCACTTTTTTTTTTTTTTTTAGGATAGTAAAGTTTTTATTAGGCTGGAAAATAATTACAATTTGGGGGGATTTTTCCATTGTTTCTGACTACCAGGGAGGAAACTAAAATTTGCTTTGGAAAAACACTTGTGTTCTGAGAGAGACTGGAAAGGTATCCACTTCTAAAGCCCTAGAAGGGTATTCAGAGAGAAAGAAGAAATGTCAGCCTTGAGTAAGATTTTGGAGAACTGACATTTAAGCAAAGTGGAAAAATGTGCCAGGTAGTTCAAAAGCAAATCAGGAGTCTGATACCATATGTGTGAGAGAACTAAAGCCTTCAAGAAGTAGACGATGATAGAAATTGTCAAAGGCTGGTAAGATTAGGAGGAAATCTTGAGCCTTGGATTTAGTATCATTAATTTCACGTCCACCCCACCCAATTTCTGCAGTAGTTACCAATGCCAGTATGACAGCTGAGATTAATTTAAGATTTTTTTTTAAAGAGGGAAGGACAGTGGGAGAGGGAGAAAGAGAGAATCAATTTTATTTAGTTTTTCATGTGGCTTTCTTTATTCGGAGACTTTGTTGTGTCATGGTGCTGGACCTTGAACCCACATCCTCACTCATGCCAGGCAAGCACCATAACTGCTGAGCCCCTAAGATTTTGTTTTTAAATGATGGAAAATAATTTTCCTGGTTGAAAGAATGGGTGGCTTGAAGAAGAATTGGGGTATCGGCTTTAATTTCCATCTTTAAAGCAGTGTTAAAGACACAATGTAATTGTCAGTCTTAGAGGAGTTAGAAGGATTAGAAGGAGGAGCTGGAGTGGTGGCTCAGTGGTATCACTCTTGCCTAGCATGCACGAGAACTTGGGTTCCAACCCCAGCACCACATACACAACTAAGGGTTGGAGCCACAAAAATCAGATGAAAACCTAAATAAAGTTGATTCTCTCTCTCTTTGTCTTTAAAAATAAAAGTATTAGAATGAAAAATAAATATAAAAGATTTCAAGGACAGGTTTATTAGTTAAGAAAATATAGATCTGTGAGTTACACATGCTTCAAAATGTTCACAAACGTGAAATACAATTCGGGAGAGCTACCACCATGAAATGCATGTTACCAGTAGTCCAAAAACGCTATAACTCATTGTCTAATTGCAATATTGAAAATATATTAATGTGATATTTATAGAATTCCATGCCTTCATTTCATTGCTTTCAGAAAACATCTGATCAAAAAATTACTTTTATCATTATTTACAATGAAAGCTCCTCTTTGGAACTAACCATCTACCTGATTTACCGAAATGCTTCAGAGAGGGACTGGAGCAGTGGATCAGTGGTTAAGGCACTTGCCTGGCATTCATGAGGATCTGGGTTCAACCCCCAGTACCACACACACAACAAAGTGTTGGAGCAATGAAAGTAAACATGAAAAACTAAATAAAAACCAATTCTTCCTCTCTCATTCACTCTCCCTCTCTCTCTTAAAAACAACAACAACAACAAAAATGCTTCAGAGAATTAGGAAAATATGGTGAGTCCATTTATTTTCCTATCAGTACAGTTTACTTAGATATGTATTGCCTTGTCAAACAGAATAAAGCATAATTTATTTGGGGGTATAGTTTTTCATAAATTACACATTGATTGTAGTTATTTATGTATATAAAGTTTTGTATTATTTTCATAAACCAAAGGCTAAAAGAAAATCAGTCAGAAGAAGTTCTAACCAGTGTCAGTTTAATTGTAAATTTTAAACATGAAAAACACCTTCAAAATTAGTTGTGTAGGGGGCTGGAGCGGTGGCTTGGCGGTTATGGCGCTTGCCCAGCATGCGCAAATACACAGGTTCAAACTCCAGCACCCACTTACACAACTAAGTGTCAGAGCAATGAAAGCCATGTGAAAAACTCAATAAAAAATTGATTCCCTCTGTCTCTTTCTCTCTTAGAAAATTAGTTGTGTAGTTTAGTAAGTTAAACACAGATGATTATGAATGCTCTGCATAAAATAAACCAATGCCCATGAAAGTAATGAGTAAGCTTAGCAATATTAAATCTTCAGCCTAGAGACACCTAACACTGCATAGACTCTGCCCTCTAAAAACAAAAGTTAGGTCTCTTAGCATTACCATGATTGTGAGATGAGCTTTGGTGCTTTCTCATACAGGATTATATTATCAGTGCTGGGGATTGAACTCAGGGCCTTGGGCAAGCTAAACAAGTGCACTATACCACTGAGCTTCATACCCAGCCAAGGAATTACTTTAATTCCAGAATTAACAGTAGTAACAGTGATGGTCTTGTTGGTATCCAACTGTCTGGACTAAAATGAAGTTTACTTATTATTAATTTTTAAAACTCATTTGCTTGTTTGTTTGCTGTGGAGTTAGTTAATCCAAGATTATCCAAATGACCCATGCTTGACCTAAAGGATAGTGTTGAATGCCTAAAGGAATCTTTAAGATCGTATAGTTCAACTCTTTTGTCAAGCAGATTTAAGTTTCTAGTTTAGGTTTCAATGTTTTTCTAAGGGTCACCATGGCCATTGGGATATTATATGGTCAAATGATAAAATCTGGTAACACTTTCAGCTTAATGGTGTTATATTAAGTGCTTGGTTATCTAACTGTTTTAAAGCAGACAAGGAAAATGACAAGAAAAAGAAAATAAAATACTCATAGGTGTATCTACATAAAAAGACACAGATTTTTTAAATGAATATAAAGTCTATTAAGATCACCAATTATTATATAAAAATTCATTCAGTTGGTTTGGATTTTTTTGTTGTTATTTATTTGTTTGTTTCACTGCATTCTTTGGTTGCTTTAGAAATGGGTGAAAGTTTTTTGTTTCTTGGAAGCATAGCTTTCACATGGCTTTCCATTACAAATGAATGTTTGGTAACCATTCAAGAATACTGTCATCAGCGTAGAGCAATTTTCACATGACAAGATTTTTTTTTAATGTTTTCACACCAAAGTAATTGAAAACACTTGTAAAAAGTCATGAATAATACTCTGATGCCAGATTCATTTAAACTTACCAGAAGTCAGATGCTCTTCCTCTATCCCTCCAAATACATCACATGTTTGAATGTTCCTCAGTCCACTCAAATTCTCATACCTCTCTGTTCATCTCCTCACATCCCCAGACCGATCACTTGCTTTGCTTTCAGACTTGTCATATTTCACTGTGCTGGCCTGCATGTCTGTTCTATTATAAGTTTATGCCCTACATTATTGGCTGATCCCTTCCTCTACCTCACTTAACTAGTATTTATGTTCCTCTAATACTATCTTCTCTACAATGCTTCAAGATATACTAATGTTTTCCTGTTTTTTGCTCTTGGCCCATTGCTAGTTCCATACTAACTTGTACTTCTGTGGATATGTATAACTCTCTTGGCCTTTTTTTTAAATTGAGGAGTTGTGTTTTACAATCATAAATGCATATATAGTAACAATATGATATACCTTTGATTCTAATCCAGAATCACCCCCACATCACCCCTCAGTATCTTGACTCCTCCGTATTTCCTCTCTTTAACAGACACACACATACACATTCACACACACACTTATAATTGTGCATTTAGAGGTCTCTTTATTCTACCACAATTCCACTACTCCAACTCTCAATTATCCCTCCAACACAAGTTGTCTTGCCCTTCCTTATGGATGTTATTTTCTCATTCACCCCTCCTTTCCTGCCATTGTCACGTGTAACCACAGCAACCACAGCAATGTCTTTCTAATATCCTCTTTTCATAGATTTACCTCATGTCTTTAGACCAAGATTTTTCATTTTTCCGCCTCCAGCAAACCTGGCCACAATATAGACCATCTTTCCAGGAAACAGGTCTACAAAAATCTATTAGAATCCAATTCTTAAAGAGAGTTACTTATCCTTGCAATATTTTCTACATGCTCATCCTGTGTAACTCGATCTTGGCTGTAATGCTTGATCACTATTCTATTGACTGCTTTCTCTTAGTCCATTCTCTCTCACCTAAATTTATGAACTTGGTTATCAAACTTTGACCCATGGTCAACAATTTTAACTTTCCATCAATAATGCCTTTGAATACCTTATTAGTCTATGATACATCTGTGATGATAATATTGAACAATGTTGAGAACCTAGCTAATATTGTGTACCCTCAGGAGGGGATTCAGTAAGTTTGGAAAATATCTCCGGAGATAATTGATACTCCAGGAGAGAAACAGAAAAAAGAACCAGACCTTAATTAAGGCAGGCAATAACAACATGGTTATCATCCAATAAATTGTTATTATTACTTTAAATAAGCAGTTATTAAGAATATGAAAAAATATAAATATTTTACTTTTATTTATTCCTCATCTAATATCCTTACTTTCTTTATAGATCTGTTTCCAATCTATATCACTTTTATTCTCTATTAATATTTATTTAAATATCTTTTTTATTTTGCAAAGCAATTTTATTGGTGAGAAATTCCTATTGTTTTTTTCATTAGAAGTATGTAGAGATACAATTGAGGGGGAAACATTATCAAAGCAAGAGTAATCAATGTATATATACTTTGTTATCTAGGGGTAATGCCAAAACATGGATGACCACCTTGGGTTTCACCTGTTGCAGTTTCCCCCAGAAGAACTCATGTGTTAAATGGGTATCTAGTGGAGGAATGACATGGGCTTCTGGGATGGTTCCTCTATATTCCCACTCCCCAGTCTCCTATGAGATCGTCATACACCCTCCCCCCTCCCCATTCCCCTCCCTACACCTCCGAGTATCCTAGGGAGCCATCCCCCTATTACTCTGAGAGTCATACAATTTGAAGTATTGTTAGGTTAGCCATCTACCCTACTGCTTCCCCATATATTCTAGCATCCACAGATGAGAGAAACCATTCGGCCCTTGAGTCTCTGAGATTGGGATACTTCACTTAGCATAATTCTTTCCACCTCTATCCATTTGATATCAAAATCCATAATACCATATTCTTTAATGGCTGAGTAATATTCCATTGTATATATGTACCAAAGTTTTTGTATCCACTCGTCAAGTGAGGGGCATCTGGGTTGGTTCCATAGTCTAGCTATAGTAAATTGAGCTGCTATAAACATTGAGGAAGCCACATCACTATAATATGCTGATTCTAACTCTTTTGGGAAAATACCCAGGAGTGGGATAGCTGGGTTGTAGGGTGGTTCCATTCTTAATTTTTTGAGGATTCTCCACACTGCTTTCCATAGTGGCTGAACCAGTTTGCAGTCCCACCAGCAGTGTAACAGTGTTCCTCTTTTCCCACAGCCCCTCCAGCATCTGTCCTTGTTTGTATTCTTCATTTTTGCCACTCTAACAGGAGTGAGGTGGTATCTCATTGAAGTTTTGATTTGCATTTCCCTTATAGCTAATGTTGTAGAGCATTTTCTCATATATTTATGGGCTTTCTGGACTTCCACTGGAGAGAAGTTCCTTTTAAGTTCTTTAGCCCATTTGTTGACTGAATTATTTGTGAGTTTGGAGTTTAGTTTCTTTAGTTCCCTGTATATTCTGGATATTAGCTCTCTGTCTGAGGTGTAGCAGGCAAAGGTTTTCTCTCATTCTGTAGGTTCTCTCTTGATGCTCTTGACTAGATCTTTGGCTGTGTAGAAACTTTTTAGTTTAATTGCATCCCATTCATTTATTCTTGATTTTACAGGTTGAGCCATGGGAGTTTTGTTAAGGAAGTAGCTGCTGACTCCTATATGCTCTAGTGATGACCCTACTTCTTTGTCTAGTAAGTTTAAAGTTTAAAGTTTGTTGGCTTAATATCCAGATCTTTGATCGATTTTGATTTAATTTTTGTGCAGGGTGAAAGATAAGGAGCCAGCTTCAGTTGTCTACATATGGCTGCCAGTTTGTCCAACACCATTTGTTGAACAGGCTACCTTTCTTCCACACTATACTTTTGCCCGCTTTATCAAATATCAAATAGTTAAGGATATGGGGGTTTGTCTCAGGATCTTCTATTTGGTTCCACTGATCTTCAGTTCTGTTTTGATACCAATACCATGCTGTTTTTGCTACTATGGCTCTGTAGTATAATTTCAGGTCAGGGATTGAGATATCCCCTACTTCTTCCTTTCTATAGAGTAATGTTTTGGCTAGTCTGGGTCTCCTGTTATTCCATATGAACTTGAGAATTGCTTTTTCTATGTCTCTGAAGAATGCCATAGGTATCTTGATAGGGATTGTATTGAATCTGTATAGGGCTTTGAGTAGAATGGCCATCTTTATTATATTGATTCTGCCTAACCATGAGCATGGAATGTTTTTCCATCTACTCAGGTCTTCTGTAATTTCTTTTTTTAGTGTTTGATAATTTTCTTTGTAGAGATCCTTAACATCCTTTGTAAGGTTAATGCCCAAGTATTTCATTTTTTTTGGAAGTGATGGTGAATGGGAGAGATTTCCTAATTTCTTCTTCTGTGGATTTGTTGCTGGAGTAAAGAAACGTTAATGATTTGCTGGAGTTCATTTTATAGCCAGTTACTTTGCTGAAAAGACCTATAAGCTCTAGGAGTTTTCTGGCCGATGTTAGTGGGTCTTCTAGGAATAGAATCATGTCGTCACCGAATAGACATAACTTAACTTTCTCTTTTCCTATATGAATA
>PVKS010046515.1:0-13255 GCA_004027875.1 Aplodontia rufa
CCCCGTTTAAAAAAAAAAAAAAAAACCAGGAGGCAAACAAAAAATAAAACTAGAAAACTAGCTGGGAAAATTCTGGGTTTTTTGCCCCCTTGGTCAGCGAGTATGTACCATGGGGGGATGTGTTCAAATCTCTCATCTAGCTGGGGATTCTTCACAGTTGAGCTTGTTGGGGGAGAAGCAGCTTGGATAAGTCCGGTGACCTGGTTTTTCTTAGAGGATCTCCTCAAAGTTTTCTGTTGCAAAGGAACAGAAGAACCTTCCTTCTCACACTTCTTGTGAGGATAGATTTCAGCACCCCCTGAGCTGTATTCCTGAGGTGGTTACCTTTTGCCTGTCCACACTCTCAAATTTCTGGAGCCAGGGGCTCAAAACTGTAGACAATCTAGTTGATCCTAGTGTAGATGTGTTGGGCTCTGACTGATCCAAGAAGAGTGGTCAGACTGAAACGTGCTTCCTCAGGATCACTGGTGACCCACTCTGTGTGACTTATGATCTTCAGAAGTCCCAAGAGCTGATCTGTGGGGTTGACAGAAACCCAGGAAGGATGGACCAGATTATGCCAGTGCTTATATGGTTCTCAGTTGCAAGCAGTAGAAGGCGCCCACCTGGAGAGGTCAGAGCCTGTGTTGACTTAGCTATGCACAGGGCTCAGATGCTAAGAGGAAGCCCACGCTATCCCTTTTATTCAAAGGACCCTGAGGCTGATATCAGACCTTGCCTTGTTAGAGAATTACAGGTCACTTTTGCAGAGTCTGAGGCAGGCGGTCCCCTTGAGAAGGATGTGCCCTACTATAGCAAGCTCTGTTCACAGACTCCTCCAAATTGGGCATGTAGGGGGCGGGCAGGTTGCCATCTGAGAGGTTTGTGAGCTGGTGAGGGGATTTGCAGTCCACCCAGCCCCCAGGGCAGAAGACAAGGTGGGGGGTAGGGGGCGGCGGTAACCTCTCTTTCTGTTCATGGAGGCTGAGGCCCCAAGTCTGTGTTTAAAGGATATATCTTGGTTTCGCTGTGAGCCTCCCAACCCTCTCTCACAATGTTGGGTGGAGCCAGTCGGCTGTGCTGGACTTGCAGCCTAGTTTCGCTGGTCCGATTGATTAGGTTAAAGGATTTGAGAGTCAGCTCTTGTAAACTGTGAACACGGGTGGACAAGTGTTGTCCCCTGTGATTGATTTAAAAGTTCTTGTGCTGATTCCTCTCCTCCCCTGGCTGTGGAGCCGGTGGCAACTGGAGGTGGAGAGGGGAATCCCAGCACCACACAGCCCCCTTGGGAGCCTGCCAAATCACAATGCAGTAGATTCTGGTTTTCTGACTGTAGAGGCTGAGTCCCCAAGACCACACTTAAACTATGGGTCTGGCTCCATTTTTGCTGAGTGAGCAACTAGCCCCGCCCTCAGGCAAACCTCACTATGGCAGGCAGCACCAGATGGCAGCCCTGTGCGCACCGACAGCTGTAAGTTCGATAATGCAAGCGATTAATTCCAAGAGCTTTATACCCAGCTGTTGTAAATTAAGAGTGATCAGATCAGGGGGCTCGTGACCAGATTACTTGATTAGGAAATTTACTCCGTTTCCTCCCCTCTCGTGTAGCTCCCCTCCCCCCGGGTGTGGGGCCCATTGCCCAGGCCCCATAAACTTCTCCTTTATATTCGTTAATGCACCACATTATTCCTTTGGAGTTAAAAAATTAGCAGGGGTTAATGTTCCCCCACACTGGGAGCTTTGTCCTACCGTGGGAATCCGTGTCCACTCCTGCAGTGTGGGGTGTTTCTCAGGAGCATCTGGTGGAGTCACTGGTGGTGGGGTGGTTGCCGTGTGCAGTCCTCAACTAAATTATATTTTTAACAGTTTTCAACCAACCCTTTATATGAGTTAATTTTTAAATTTAGCTTCTTTCATTATATATTTTCTTAAATCATATTCTAGCTTTTGTCTTTGTAAAAGGTCCACAATCTCTCATATCTTACAAAACTAAACCTTCAAAGTATAATTTGGTTTCTAGGTAGATAGTCAAAATGTTAAGTCAGTGAAAGAAAGGTAACATTTCTGAAATTGACTAAAGAAGGAAAGAAAACCAAAATAATCCCTGCCTATTTTACAAAAGATTAAGCATTATTTTCAAGTACATTAAATCCATTAAGTTTCATTGTGATTTCTCTAATTAGAACATATTTTAGTGCTTTTTTTTCTTCTCCTTTCTCTCTTCCTAGTACTTAGTCCAGAAAGAAAATGGAGTGGAGAGAATGACGAAAAGGCTACTTAATGCCTGTTTGTAGGAATCTCTGGACATAGGAAGAATGCCTCCTGGTGCTACTAGGCCTTTGGAAGGAAATCAATAGGATTATTTCCTAAAGAATTTAGTGTGGAAGTTATCCATGGTACTTCCCATTTTATAACTTTCTATATTATTATCAACTAAATTGAGTGTCACCTTAAAAGTGAAGCATTGATTGCCAGAACCTTCATTGTTCAGTCTCTCTCATAGTTCTGTTTTTCCATCTATCCCATGGGGATATTTAATCCAACTTTTCCAGTCTCCAAGTCCCTGCTTTATAGTTTTCATAAATGCATTTTCCTCTCCATGTACTCTTAGCCCCAACTCTTGCTTCATTTTCGGAGCATTTTTGACTTAGGTCTTCTCAGATATCATCTAAGGTAATTAACAGAGAGAAATACTATAGAACATTATATATAATATGTTACATATAACTAACATATCATATATATTGTTATTTTATATATGATACACAGATATATATTTATTAATGCATTAGCTTTGTCTTAAAATAATCTATGCTCACAAAGTATTTTCAAGCATGGATAAACCAAGTCTAAAGTAATTTCAAAGTCATGGGGAGAATAAATACTAGTTTTCTCAAAATTCCCCTCTACTATGTGTTTCATTGGTTATCTTTACCTTCATTTGCAAAATAGCTTTGTAAACTATTTCCTGGGTATAATCTCACCAAGACAAAGATTAAGGTTTTTTAATACAAAGTTTATCCAAAGAGTCATTCATGTTTAAAAGCAATATTAGTATTGAAAATTGATTGTATTTTTATTTCCTCTGAATTTTTTCATTTTAATTAACATTTCTAATATTAAATATATTTCTCATATTTTAATAATTTTTTCTCATTCTTTACATCTTTTTCTAAGGAGGAAAAGTTAAACGAAGTAAAATGAATTCTGTTCTACAAAACATGGGAATCAAGCTCACAGATAAGGAGCTTGAACATCTAGCAGACTATGTACCAGTTAATGGTGAGCACTAAGGTTATTACTGTACCTTTCTGCAGAGTTCTTCCCTCTCAACTTATTGTATTGAACTATCTGTATTCACTTGTATCTTGATAAGTTTCCTTCAGAACATTATTTTTAATTTCTTTTCAAGTAATTCATAAATTTCTGTTTCTTTGGGGTCAGGTACTGGGGAATTATTGTATTCTTTTGGTGGTGTCATGTTTCCTTACTTTTTTATGTTTCTTATCTCCCTGTTTTGATATCTTTGCATCTAGTGAAACAGTCCCTCTTCCAATAGTATAAAATGGTTTCCATGTGGGAAAAAAAATTTACCTGTTGATGAGTCTTAGGTGTCAATTGAGTGGAGTACATTTATTTGTTCCAGCTCTGAATGGACAGAGAAGCATGTTCTCTGTGCGAGTTTTTTAGTTTTGATCAATGTTAGGAATGACTACAGGTGCCTCAGTGCCCTATGCTATGGTGTTTATAGCAGCAGTGGTATCAAAGTAAGTTGTTAAGGTTCTCAGCAGTAAGATCTTCAGAGGTTCTCCTGACCTTATTTGCTACATAGTTGGAAGGCTAAACTGAGGGGATCCTTCCTGAGGTATGGTCTAACACAGCCCGCAAGCAGAAATAGAAGCACTGTATTCCAGGGTATAGGTTTTCAGACTATCTGTGGAGCTGGATTCTGGTCTCAGTGACTTGAACTACTGTAGCACCTGTGATGTGGGTTTCAGTTCATTCTCTGAAGCACAGACACAGCTCTTCCACAAAGCTAGGGCCTGTGACTCTGAGATACCCCAGTAGCCTAGGCCAAGGGGGTAGTGATATAACTGTGACTCTAGTCCTGGGGTGTGGAGTACAGCACTGTCATGGCTCCAGGAAAGAAGGAGTATTCCCAGAGGCTCATGGAATAGGGAACAGCGGCAATTAGGGCACAGTAGCAACTTGAGCACCAGGAAAATATGGTACAATGTAACTACCATGGAGTGACAGGACAAAACAGTGTCTCAGACTCTGTGAAGTCAGGTACAGTGGTAGAAAGGACTGGGGAATAGGGTCTGGGAACAATAGTGGTTCCTTTCCCTAGAGAATTGGGGTACCTCAGCCATTCAGTATCTGAAGGGCTAATCTATGTCCAGGGAGGTGGGTCACTGTGGCTGTTTGACTCTTAAGGCCGGCTGGCACAGCTCAGCCAAGGCTCTATTTCCTTAGGGCAAAGACACCATGTGTGCTCAGGAGCTTGTGGACACCTCTGGTCTACTGGACTGGGGTCCCAATTACCTGAGGGGAGGGGGCTGTTTTCAGAGTCCCCAGCTAAGTTGGTGTTCCAGTACCAGAGCACCTGGCAACACTGCCCTAATAAAAAAGTGAAGGGTAGCTGGACTTGTGTTTTTATAATGTTTCTGGCACAGAATAATTCCTTTACCTGACAGTCTAAAGCCTAGTTTTCTAACTTACAACCAGGAGATCCTCATGTAGGAAACTTGATTATAGTGACAAACACCCCAGTGGCTCTTGTATACCCATGTCTGATTCATGCCTGTTTGAATACTGCTCTGGTTTGGGGAGATCAGCCTCGTGTTCTCCCTAGTGTCCTGGGGAAAACTTAAGTCTGGTATAACTGCTAGTTCTTCAGATGGAAGGCACAACTTCAATATATCACCACAATAGGAAACAGTTCAAAGATTTTTTTTTTTAACTTATAAATCTTGGGCAAGGAAAGCATACTGAGTCCAAAGTCCAGTCCTCAATCCCTGAGTCATATGAGGAAGGAATGAACAATCAGGCAGAGAAAGAGAGAGAGGTAGGGAGAGAGAGATAAAGATACAGACAGACAGACAATATGGCAATAAGGAGTATATATAGGGGAGTAGGACATGAACCACTTTAAGTTGCTGTGCTAGATCATATTGCCCGATTCCTGTGAGATAGGGCACTAAGTGGGCTCTGTTGGCAGGGGATGCATTTGCTCTGCTAGTCTAAAGCTTAAATTCACAAAGATCAGGTGCTCCAGTGGTTCAGATGCCATGTACCACAGTTGTTCCTCTCAGCAAGGACTTCTGTTCTCTGGGGTTCAAGACAACACATGGGCGTAAGTGCTAAAGTAGTAGCTACTTTGCCTGGCCTAGACTCCATGGAGAAAGTAGGAGTGAGTGAAGTGGCAGTGGATGGTATAGAGGAAATAGAGTTCCTTCTAGGCAGCTTGTTCCCAGAGGATAGGAGCTGTAGCAACTTGATTGAAGAATGGAACACTAACAAGTGTGAGTATTTTGCAAAAATTTCAAAGCCTCAGAGATGAAGGGATGCAGTGACTACCAGCCCCTATCAATGACTGCAATTTCAAGATTTTATAGCCCTGTAGCAGCTTGGGTCGTAGGAGCCAGGGAACAGTGTAGGTTACCAAAAAAAGAGTAAAAATCATTCTAAAATAATCATAATATTTTAAAGAACTTTAGGAAGAATATTGGGAATGAAGAAAATGATAAGAAGTTTAGTTACCTTTTATTTCTTTAAATACTTCTATCTGAACTTCTTGGCTGTGACAGAAGCGTGACTCAATCATGCTTATCCAGAATTATTGTATAACTACTGTACTATAATACAGGGTAGCATTGCAAGAACTAGAAAAGGGCACATTTTTCCTGGATTATACTCTGCTACAAATGACAGAGTGTCTTTCAATAATACGCCATGGCTGGGTAGCATACTCAGCTACTCAGCTAGTCCCAGCTACTCAAGAGGCTGACATAGGAGGACAGCAAGTTCAAGATCAGGTGAGGTAACTTAGCAAGACCCCATCTCAAAATAAAATAAAAAGGGCTGGGAATGTAGCTCAGTGGTATAATAAAAACAATAAATATTGTAGCTCAGTGGTAAAATAATAATGAGGAGGAGAAGGAAAAAGAAAAAGAGGAAGAAGAAGGAAAATTTGCTTGGACTTGAGTCAAATATATTTAATTTATCTGGAGACTTTTTTCTTTGTGATGTTGACCATGTCTTAATCATATCTTTTATTATAGATTCTGGGAAAATTAATTTTGGTGAGTTGATGGATGGAGTGCAAATTGTCACAGGTGAGAAATGAGTTGCTGTAAGTCCAAGATTCTAATTATTTCTTAATCTAATTTTTTAAAGAGAGGAGGACAGTGAGAGAAAGAAATAAACAGAGAATCAATTTTATTTAGTTTTTCATGTGGCTTTCATTGCTCTGACTCTTTGTTGTGTACAGGGTGCTGGAGTTTGAACCTGCATCCTCATGCATGCCGGGCAAGCGCCATAACTGCTAAGCCACCACACCAGACACTTAAGAATCTAATTCTTATCACTAAAAAATAATTATCTTGATATTTTCTTTATTCTCAACTTTTATTTGTATCTAATTGTCCAGAGTTGCACTTGATGTTGTCTGTTTTTGAAATGCAGCTTTTTAAAAAATAAGCATTCAATGCTTTTTGAATAGTAAGATTCTATTCTCTGCAGTACTTTCCAGTAACATAACTTCTCTATTATATGCTTTAGAAACAAATATCAAATTCTAAATTAGCACAGTACATCATGAAGTAATGTCTTGGTTAAAAATGTAGGTACTTTGATAATTTGAATAATAATAAGGACACTGCCTAATTACAGAATTATTTCAATCAATTATCTAAAAGTTTCAAAATAAAATCATAAACTTCATATTTTATTATGTGCTATATTTGCTTATGTTGTTATGAAATAACCTAATTTTTACTAGGATTAAGGAAAGAAATTCTCTTTATTTCAGTTCTATAAAAAGGAGTTAGTTGGATGGATGTTGTGCATTTGTTCATATAGAAGTTGAGATTAATATTGAGTAGTCATTGGTAATTTTTGAAAATATCTTCTAGTCAGTAGATAATTCATGAAATCCTCATCTGTTTCATTTCTATCTTTTTTTAAAGGAGGTGAAGAAAATATCAGTGAAATAAAAGATATTCTAGAAAGCATGGGGATAGAGCTCACAGAGAAGGAACACATAGAGTTGGTGAAAAATATACCCATTGATGGTAAGCATTTCAGATAGCAATATAGACTTCAGAAAAGTTTAGACCATATTTTTATTTGTGAGAACTTTATTGACTTTCATTTTCATAGCCAAGGTAACATTAAGAACAAATGACTCAAATATGCCTTAAGAAGTAGTTCCAACTATGCCATGAAAACGCTATTTCCATTTTATAAGTCAAAATAATGCTTCTACATATAAAAAATAAAATGGTAAAAAGTATCACAAAGGAATAGTATTCACTTGAATCCTTACTTCTCAATCAAGTTGTACTTCCCAGAAGAAAAAGTCCCTTTTAACTATTTCTAGTGGATTGCTCTTTAAAATTCTAAATTATGAGTATACTTTGTTTCCTAATATAGTATTCAATTCTCATTAACTTAATATTTGAATCATTACTTCCTAGGTTCTTTTTCCTGTAGCTTTTTTTGTTATTGAAAAGAAAATCATATAATTTCTTCTCCCATGTCATTAATGTTATGCATCTCTTAAGTATTTTCTGTTAGTAGTTTTTAAACTTTAATGAGGTATAATTGATGTACTAAAATTGCACTTATGAATGTACACATTTTAATGAGTTTGATACCATGACCACAATGAAGGTGCTGAATGTATCACTTCCAAAAATTTCTAAAATTTCTTTGTGTTCTAAAATTTCTTTGCACATGTGTGTGTGTAAGACACACAGAGAGAGATAAATACTTAACATGAAATATATCTTTTTTTTTTTTTTAGAAAGACAGAGGGAGAGGCTGGAGCAGTGGCTCAGTGATTATGGCACTTGCGTGGCATGTGCAAGGACCCAGGTTCACACCCCAGCACCACATTCACAACTAAGTGTTGGAGCAATGAACACTAGATGAGAAACTAAATAAAAAAAATTGATCCTTTTTCTCCCTTTCTCTCTCACTATCCCTGTCTCTCTTAAAAAAAAAAAAAAGGAAAGAAAAGAAAAGAAAAAAAGGGGAGGGACAGAAAGAGAGAATCAATTTTATTTATTTTTCATCTGACCTTTGTTTCTCCAACTCCTAGTTGTGTATGTGCTGCTGAGGTTCAAACCCAGGTACTTGCACATGCCAGGCAAGTGCTCCAACCGCTGAGCCACTGCTCCAGCCCCAAAATATATCTTCTTAATACATCTTAAAATTCACAATGCTTTATCATTAACTATAGGTATTATGTTATACAAATTTTTAGAACTTATTCATCTTACATAACTGAAATTTTATATCCATTGAGTAATAATTCCCTGTTTCCCACTTCCCTCAGCCCTTAGCAACAATTGTTCTGAGTTGAGTTGTTTAGAATATCTTATATAAGTGGAATCACATATTTCTCTTTCTGTGTCTAGTTTATCTCACTTTGCATAATATCCTCAAGGCTTGTGCATATTGTAGAATGTGACAAGATTTCCTTCTTTTTAAAGGGTAGGTCATGATCTATTGTGTGAATACACCATTTTTCTTTATTCGTTCTTTAATTGATGTATATTTGCATTGCTTCTACCTCGAGGGTATTGTGAATAATACTGTAATGAAGATAGAGATATAGATATTTCTTCCAGATCTTGATTTCGGTTCTTTTGGATAAATAACAAAGAGTGGGATTTCTGGGGCTATATAGTAGTTCTACTTTTTTTATTTTTTGAGGACTTTCAATATTGTTTTTGAAGTGTCTATACCATTCTGCATTTCTGCCAATAGTATATATTATTTGGATTCCATTTCATTCTTCTACTTGAAAACATGACTTGTGCAGCCTCCTCACTGCTGCCTCTATTTCAGGCCGATAGTTACCAGTTAGGCTACACAACTGCCGTCTTGGGATTTTTCTTTGTTTGGTTTTTGCTATTTCTACATTAAATATACCATTTCTTATCTCCCTCTATGTTTTGCACTCATTTAGATAGAATATCCAAATCCTTTAAAAGCATATATGGGTCTGAAAATAATTTGTATTGGGAACTAAATATTTATTCATATAATGGTAAGATATAAGGTTCTTAATTCTCTCAGAAATGTGGATTTTTTCCTCCATAGTTTTCCAGCATCCAGTCTTGCTGATAAAAAGACTTGGCTTTTTTTCTTGAGGATAGAGACTTCCTTGTGCTTATCTTTTTTTTTGTCTTGTTTTTGTTTTATTTTGTTTTTAAGACGGAGATAGTGAAAGAGAGAATCAATTTTATTTAGTTTTTCATGTGTCTTTCATTGCTCTGACATTTTATTGTGTATGTGGTGCTAGGATTTGAAGCCATGTCCCCACACATGCCAGGCAACTTGTAACCACTGAGCCACCGCTCCAGCCCCTTTTTGCTTATTTTTAAATGTTTTAATAGTTGTTTTTATGCTTGCTTAATATGTTGTGATTCCATTATAATGTGTGCATATATCAGTCTTTCTTTTCATTCTTCATCATACTTCAGTCATATTTAAAGAACTTAAGTCAGAATATAATCTTATAATTTGTTGGATTTCCATAGGGTCAGTGGTGATCACTCCCTTTTCATTGGAGATTTTATTGATTTGCTTCATTTCTCTACTCCTTTTAGTTAGATCCACTAGGGGTCTGTCTTGTTTATTTTTTCAAAGTACCAGCTCTTTGTTTCATCAGTTTTTTTGTTCTCAATTTCATTGATTTCAGCTCTGATCTTGATTATTTTCCTGTCCTCTGCTGGCTTTGGGGTTGCTATTCCTCTCCTGGGTATTTTTCCAGGGGATTTAAAATCAGCACATTACAGTAACACAGCAATATCTATGTTCATAGCAGCTCAATTTACAATAGGGAAATTATGGAAACAACCCAGATGTCCCTCACTGGATGAATGGATCCAAAAACTGTGGTACATATATACCATGGAGTTTTACTCAGCACGTAGAAACAATGGTATTGCAGCCTTTGAAGTAAATGGATGTCTATGGAAGAAATTATGCTGAGTAAAATCAGCACAACCCAGAGAACCAAGGGTCAAATATCTTCACTCATTTGTGGAGGCTGGAGCTAGACCCTCGCCAATGAGAAAGGAGGTCTAGTATCATGTTTTAAATGCAGATAATGTGTAATGTCATACAACCTAAGACATTTGTAGAGATGTTTTGGGAAGAGAGGGGGAGGGATAAGGGTGGGTAATTGCCAGGGGGCTCTTGGGGTAAATCTAATTTTCAGAATATAAATATATATATATATATATATAATTTCCGTTAGAAGCATGTTTGATTGTTCAACAAATAAATTTTTGAAAAAATAAAGAACTTAAGTCAGTCATTTCTCCTCACCTCTGGGAATTTTTCTTTTACTATTATTTTTTGAAAACATACTTCCCTATTTTTTCTTGCTTCTCTTTTTCTGTATATCCTATTAGATGTTGAGCATCTTTAACTAATCCTCTGTGTCTGTTATCTTTGAACTGATCTGTTCAAGCTTGTTTTGGGGCTCCAAATTAAGGAAAGTTGACTTTATTTTCTAGAAATTCTATTGACTTTTAGTGGAGGAGAGATATATTCTTATTTCCCAAAGTTTTTTTTTTTTAAGTTCCCTGTTTTTGTTTCATGAATGCCATGTAGTCTCTATTCTGAGGATAATAGTTAGGGCTTTGTTTCTGCTTTTAAACTTCTGTTTCCTAAATTGTTTGTGTCTCTCCCTGGGTCATTCATTCTGTTTATCCTAGTTGTTGACTTCCTTATGTCTGGTGATCTTTGACTATTAATTTATATGTAAGAATGTTTCCCTAGTCAGCTAGTGCAGTTTTCCTCTGTATTTCACTCTCATTTCCATAAGTAGGAAAGTTAATGGGAGCTAAATCTATAGGAGTTGAGTTCGTTGCCTACCTGGTTTCACTTCAAGATAAGTAGGAAAAGAAACTGTAGCTGCCAGATAAGTTTCAGACGGAATGTCCAGCTAGATGAATTTTTCATTGGTTATTTAATTTCTAAATGGGTGTTATCACTGAGTTTGTGCTTAGGAATAAAGTGCACTGAACACCTCATCAGAACCAAGGATGTGGTAGAGGAGGAGTGTTACAGCCAACTTGGCCCTGATTTTTCAGTACAAAGATTTCATTTAAACGTCATGTTGTAGCTCCCTTTTCTTTGTGGAATTCTTTCAGGTAACCTCGATATTTCTTTTCCTAAAACTTCTGCCACAAATTTTGGACTGCTGCTTTGGTTTGTTGTTAGTAGATTTCTAAATCATTTCAGGAATATATGATAATCTATCACGTACAGATTGCTACCTTTCATTCTTTTCACATGTGGGGGTTTTATCTCTTTTCATCATTTATGGAGTTCATAGGAGGAAATGAAGATAGAAAATTTAGGTAAGTAAGTTCTGTTTTGAACTAGAATTATCTTTACTTGAAAATTTCATTGTTTTCCCTGCATGTTTTATTTTTTTTTATTACATGAATATGGAGTTACAATTCAGGGGGAAACATTATCAAACATTCAAGAACCGTTGTATATATACTTAGTTATCCAGGGTTAATGCCATATCATGGATGCCCAGCATGGGTTCCCCATGTTGCTGTTTCCCCCAAAGAAGCTCTAAATTAAATGGATATCTCGTGGAGGTCAGATATCTCCTTCTGAGATGATTCCCGCATATTCCCACCCTTCAGTCGCCTAGATATTCTTCCTAAGCCATCCTCTCGCCCTGTCCCCTATCCTGCGCCTCCAAGTAACCTAGGGAGTCATCCCCCTGTTGCGTTAAGAATCATAAAATTTGAAGTTATTATTAGCTTAGCCATCTAACATACTGTTTCTCGATGTATTCTAGCTTCCACAGATGAGGGCAACCTTTCGGCCCTAGAGACTCTGAGATTGGGATACTTCACTTAGCATAATTCTTTCCATCTCCATCCATTTGATTTCAAAAGCCATAATATCATCTTCTCTAATGGCCAAGTAGTATTCCATTGTATATATGTACCAAAGTTTTTGTATCCACTCTTCGAGTGAGGAGGATCTGGGTTGGTTCCATAGCCTAGCTATAGTAAATTGGGCTGCTATAAACATTGATGAAGCCACATCACTATAATATGCTGATTCTAATTCTTTTGGGAAAATACCCAGAAGTGGGATAGCTAGGTCATAAGGTGGTTCCATCCTTAATTCTTTGAGGATTCTCCACACTGCTTTCCACAAACTGGCTGAACCAGTTTGCAGTCCCACCAGCAGTGTAACACTGTTCCTCTTCTCCCACAGCCCCTCCAGCATCTGTTGTTGTTTGAATTTTTCATTTTTGCCACTCTAAGAGGAGTGAGGTAATATCTCATTGAAGTTTTGATTTGCATTTTCCTTACAGCTAATGATGTAGAGCATTTTCTCATATATTTATGGGCTTTCTGGACTTCCTCTGGTGAGAAGTTTCTTTTTAGATCCATAGCCCATTTATTGATTGGATTATTTGTGATTTTGGTGTTTAGTTTCTTTAGTTCTTTGTATATTCTGGATATTAGCCCTCTGTCCGAAGTGTAGCAGGCAAAGGTTTTCTCCCATTCTGTAGGTTCTCTCATGATGCTCTTGACTAGATCTTTAGCTGTGCAAAAACTTTTTAGTTTAACTGCATCTCATTCATTTATTCTTGACTTTACTGCTTGAGCCATTAGAGTTTTGTTAAGGAAGGGACCACCAACTCCTATATCCTGTAGTACTAACCCTCCTTCTTTTTCTAGTAAGTTTAAAGTTGTTAGCTTAATATCCAGATCTTTGACCCATTTTGATTTAATTTGTGTGCAAGGTGAAAGATAAGGATCGAGCTTCTGTTGTCTTAATATGGCTGTTCAGTTTTCCAACACCATTTGTTGAACAGGCTATCTTTCTTCCACACTATGCTTTTGCCCCGTTTATCAAATATCAAATAGTTAAGGATATGGGGGTTTGTCTCAGGATCTTCTATTCTGTTCCACTGGTCTTCAGTTCTGTTTTGATACCAATATCATGCTACTACAGCTCTGTAATGTAATTTTAGGTCAGGGATTGAAATATC